>PVJS01012792.1:0-43242 GCA_004027185.1 Glis glis | reverse complement strand
CGGGGATTGAAGCCAGGGGCGTTCTACCTCCACGCTATGTCCCCAGCCCTATTTTTTTATACCTTATTTTGAAACCGGGTCTCACGAAGTTGCGGAGGGCCTCACTAGGTAGAGAGAGAGAGAGAGAGAGCTGAGGCTGGCCGCGAACCCGGATCCTCCGGTCTCCGCCTCCCAAAGTACTGGGATTACAAGCGTGCACCACCACGCCCGGCTCAGTGTGTGTGATTTTTTAAAGTCTTCTCCATTAATCTTAAAGAAGGGCCTGAGTGCTTTTACTTACCTTTGTAAAAAGTAAGCCCACCAGCAATGAGAAGGCACACAAAAAATATTTAACGAGTAAATGAATTAACAAATAAATGAATGGACTTACGTGCATTTACCCAAAGTCATTGAGTAGATCTCAAATTGAGGCAGTGCTAAACACTCAGCTCAAACATTGGGCAGGTAGGTCCACCTTGCTTCCTGTCTTCTCCAAGAGAAGATTATAAGAATAAACTGCCAACAGTAAGAGTTATTTAGTGAGCGCACACTGAGTGCTAGACAGATGGTGCACTGTAGATCTAACTTAATCACCACAACAACCCAATGGGCTAGGAAAGAAGCAGGGACTGTTCAAGATCACACAGCTAAATGGGGGAATCTAGGACTGGAACCCAGATTTGGCTGACTTCACCATTACAATGCATTGCCTCCAAAACACAGGGATTTCTACTTAATCTCATAGCACCTACTGAGCACTTGCTGTTAAATAGAATCTTTTGACACCGGCAGTGCTGCTCTTCTTTCCCAGTGATATTTAACACCTGGATTGAGATCTAAGATTCTGTGTTTGTATGTTTTGGTTCTGAATTCAATTTTAAGTTCCTGGCAGAGGGAGGCTTTGTATTGTCCTGTGATTCCTGGGCTTCCTCACAAGGTCCATGTCTGGTTATGAGTCTCAGGAACACTTTTAGTATGAAAGAATGCATGAATACTGGAATAATCTTACGTAAGAGTTTATGTGGATGAAATGTGCTATATTCATTAAGCACAATTCCAGGTTTAGGGAGACTTTCATATTTAGTGAAGATGACTGTGGATCAATACCATGACATTTATTTATTTATTTATTTACTACGGTACTGGGGATGGAACCCAGGGGCATTCTACCTCTGAGCTACACCCCAACCCTATTTTATTTTTTATTTTGAAACAGTGTCTCACTAAGTTGTGGAGGGCCTCACCAAGTTGCTGAGGCTGGCCATGAACCTGCAATCCTCCTGTCTCAGGCTCCCAAGCACTGGGATTACAAGCATGTGCCACCACACCCGGCTCATGGCCCCCATTTAAATGTGGGATATAATACACTGTACCTCAGGAAAATACTACATACCGTATTTCCTTATCGAGAACAGCAAACCTTATGACCTCCCTATGCTAGATGTTACTTTCACAACAAATGCAGAAATGTTCATATTAGATTTGAGATAAAATATTAAAAAGGTGGTATCCTTTATCAGATATGTAAAGCATGCTATGTTAAGTCTTCTTTTTACAGAAGGCTAGAAGGTACAGTTTTCTAGCAGTTAAAATGGTAAACCTACCTTCATCAGCTTCTCTGTTAAACCTCCCTGTGAATGATTTGAATGTAAAATCTTACTTAGGTATTTGAAAACTATTTTATTTTTTGGTACTGCAGATGGAATCCAGGGACATTCTACCTCTGAGCCCTAGTTTTCTATTCTTTATTTTGAAACAGGGTCTCACTAAGTTGCGCAAGACCTCACTAAGTAGCTGAGGCCGGCCGTGAACCTGTGATCCTCTTGTCTCAGCCTCCCAAGTACTGGGATTACAAGCGTGCACCACCACGCCTGGCTCCCTTTTTTTTTTTATTTTGAAGTAGTGTCTTGCTAAGTTGCTGAGGGCCTTGCTAAGTAGTTGCTGAAGCAGGTCTTGAACCTGCAATCCTCCTGTCTCAGCCTCCCAAGTACTGGGATTATAGGCATGTGCCAACATGCCCAGTTGAAAGCTATTTTATTCTTGAGAAAGAAACCTAAAAAAAAATCAGCAATTATGCTAGCCTATGATCAGAAATTTTATAATTATATCAATCAAATAATTTTTAATGTATACCTCAGCTCACAAAATCAAAAAGATAACTGACTTTTCTATAATTTGGAATGCTGGCGATGTCTCCCCAGTTTAATTACAATAATGGGAAATGATACATCAAATATATAATTTTATTTTAAAGGGTTTAAACACTTTACCAAAACTGCATTAAACTCTACCATCTCTACAATAGACTACATGAGTTGAAATAGTTAAGTGAAAAACAAATAATGCTCTTGCATTCTTTGCTTCAATCTGCACATGTCTGACTCATTTGAAGGATCTAAATCACCTCGTCAAGTGCTTTGTTTCTGAAAATACACTGCAGAGTTAAGAGAAGAAAATGAGTTATGTGCAGATGCATGGGGTTGTGTTCATCTGATAATACACTCTAAGTATCTGATAATACACTCTTAAGTAATATGGACCCAAAGATGTACCACACGACTAGTTGAAAGAACATTAAGCAATGGCATAAGAATTACAATTTGTAGTTGAAACTGGATACTGTTTTTCATCTCTTTGAATTTCAGTTTTCCCACTGGGAAAATGAAGATAATTCCTTCCTTGCATCTATTATATAGGAATTTTTAGAAGGACTGAGATCATAGGCTAGAAACACTTTGACAATCTCTAATGTTAGATGTATTATAGTTCTTGGTATCTTTAAGTAGCTTTGGCTTTGCTTCACATCGATAATACTGAAGAGGATCAGAGAGATAATGGTAATATTATAGGCCTTTTTCAGAATTTCTCAAGACAGCAATAGCCACAGGAGGATAATATTTATGATTCTTGATTATACTAAAAACCAAAATAAAGTCAAACAAACAATATGAGAGAAGTAAACTGGTACCTTTGTGTTCAGCCCAAAATTTATTCTAGAAATGTTAACTTCACCATGAACTCTTCACCTTCAGTCTTGAGTGTTTTTCATATGAAGGATGTGAATATTTGATATTCTGGTTTCCAGTGCCAGATTCTGCATTTTGACATGTTCTGATGAAGCCTATTCACTCTACACAATTTATGCAAACCTATCTTGAATAGTTGATTTTGACTTTATCCCCTTGAGTTCCTAGAACTGCCCTGATTAAAATTTAAAATATAATTACAGGTAGCACATTGAGTCAGTCAGTTAGTCAGAGATCTGAGCGCTATGAATGCCTACTTCCTGCAGCACACAGCATTAAGTGCTCTGGAGGAGGGCGGGGGTGGATGGGAACAGTCACCCATGGAATGATTTAAGGATTATTATTAACACAATATATCACCAAATGCAAAGTACTCATGTAGAAACTATATATAAAAGCTCGAGGAATGGAAAATAATTGTCTATCCTATATATTTAGCAAATGTGTTTCGTGGCTGGCTGTAGCTTTGTGGGTATCCCAGCAAAACAAATTAAACTGTTGATCTACCCACAAGCAGGTAGACCTGAGTTGGTGAGGAGCAGTTCTTTAATTTCTTTTACCTGGCAATACTTCAAGGGCTTTGTTAAGCTAAGGATCAGGGAAAGACAAAGAAATTTTATGTTTTGGAATAATTTTGAATTTAGAGAAAAGTTATAAAAATATTGCAGACATTTCCTGTATATCCTTCCCAAGTTTCCCCTAACATTAACAGGAAAACATTCAAATAGGAAGCTGATTTGGTTACTAAATCTGTCAGTCAGGGAAGATTGCCACAGACAACCAAAGAAACAGAGCTTTAAATAGTCTGCTTGTAGGTGTCAGAAGATAATAATAGATCAGGGCCAGTGGGTCTCTAATTTGGGCATGCATCCGGATCACCTGGAGGGCGTATTAAAATACAGGCTTCTGAGTCCCACCCCTCAGAGCCTCTGGTTGAGTAGGGTCCAAGCATTTGCACTTCTAACAGGTTCCCAGGTGATGTGGAAACTGCTGGTCTGTGGACTACACTTTGAGAATCACTGTTCTAGATCTTCAATTAGTTAACTTTCATGGAAACTTGACTGAAAGAAGAGTAAAGCCATTTCTCTGGGAAGATATAATCATCGTCCCTCCATTGTTATATCACCTACCAGTTAGATAAGGATCTGTTAAATTTCATTCCAGTTTGGTGAAAGGACTAAGTTAGAAAAGTAAACAAATATTTAAGTTTCCCACAATAGTTTTTGTCAGTTCCTCTTACTTTCAAGCAATGCAATAATTTTAAAAATAAGGAAATATTATTGCTTTCAACAACAAAATAAATAGTTTAAACCAATAATAATTTTTTGGCATGACATGAGTTCTTTGAGGAATAAAAATTAATGGGGGTGAGGGTTTAAATGCATACCTTCCACAGTGTTTCACGAACTTGAATGTGTTTATGAACCATCTGGGGTCTTTCAGTTGGTCTGGGGGTGAGCCCCAAGATTCTGAATTTCTACTAAGCTTCCAGATGTTGCTCCATAGTTCATACTTCAAGTAGTTCTTTAGAGGGCTTTTGCAAGGTTTTGGCAAGTACTAGATGTTTAGCATCCAGTGATCCCTGGAAGATACTGGAACTTCCTAGCACATTTCAGTCACAGCCACTATTTAGTGCCATTAACTTAGGCAGATTCTGGAATATACTGCTTTCTCTCCTGAACTCCAGTCTTTAGTATACTTTTAGGAAAACTAAGTCAACAAAATCCTGGAATGTACTGGAACACAGTGGAAATTTCTGGAACCTGATCATTTACTGAATGTTTCTTTATCCCTAGCCACTACTTTTTCAGTCTAGTATCAATCTACTGAGTAGCAGTAACATAGAAAACACGAGGAAGATAAGAGTGTAATCCAATTTTGCATTCTCCCCATATCACTACTGCTACTGCTGATCTCATAAACATCTTCAGTTCCTCAGACTGCTTTTCTATAATTTTACCTTTTCCTCACCCAATGAGGCCCCCTGCATTTTGTGATAGAAAGTCCAAGAAGCTACTGAATTTCATTTTTCTCCCTAAATGAAACCTTTCTTTTCCTTTGTGGAGCCAACCCCTTGTTATATAAAACCTTATCATTTCTATTAGAATATAAAGGGATGAAGAATAGGGAGATTTTTTATCTCCATTACAACTGTTTGCTATAGGGGAAAAAGAGAAACCAGAAAAAATTTAAAATGTTTATTGTCATCTCAAGAATAATTGGAAAGTTTAAATGTTAAGAAAACATTATTTTCAGGGAAGAAGAATAACCTTAGTCAGAAGTAAGAAATAATATAATCTCTGGCTCTCCCTTAGGATCTCTGATATGGTAGAATGTGGCTTGTACACCAAACAGATGAGTAGGCTGGAAGGAACCCCACAAAGCACTCCTCAGATTGCCTTCATAAGCAGACTCCCATGTTATAGTAAGTCTTTATGATAAACTTGCTCTTGTTAATTAATTAATGGTGGCAATAGAAAGCAAGCCAATCTCAGGGATCCATAGATGAAAGAAGGTAACAGGGAAGTAGCATAGCCAGAGAAGTAGCCCTGGGAAGTTTACACCAACAAGAGGACCCCATGACCCACAACTCCTCATTCCCCTAAACCCTGCCTCCATGCCCTGTGTGGGTCGCATCAAGAGTACCACCATCAGTGACCTAGAGCCAAGGAAGCCCCTACTCAATTGTAAATTAGAATTTCGGGAAACTTGTATCCACCACTGTGAGCTTGACAGCATACCAGTGTTTCAAGATATTGCTGATGAGATTGGCAGTGATTTTTTTTTAAATTTTTCAAAAAATATTTTAATTTTTTGATATTGTATAATAAAATGTGTCAACTTTTAAAAGACAGTGAACCAATATTTTCCAAGTGATCAATAAACGCACACTTTTACAAAATCAGGCTTGGGTAAAAGCCACCCAGAATGCAAGATAGACCGGTAGATTTAAATACAATATGAAAAGCTTGTTGATACGATTCAGATTCAATATGGCAACCAACCTTCAAGAAACTTACCACTTCTCAAATTTTGATGTAGTATCAAAGAATATCTATAATCATCTTAAAAAGCTCATAAATACTCCTCTGTGGTCCAGCCACATACTTGAGGCCAGATTTTTTTCAAATACTTCAACCAAAATGGTGTATCACAACAAGTCAAATACAGAAACAAATATAAATCCAGCTGTCTTCTAGTAAGCTAGACATAAAAGGTATCTGAAAAGATATAAAAGAATGCCACTCTTCTCACTTATTTTTTGTTTTGGAAAATATAAATTTCATGACATATGTAAGCTATCAAATAATGGTTTATTGTTATTATATTTAAAAATAAATGTATATTTAATTTTTTCTCAGTTTTCATTTCTACATGGTAAATATTGATAGAAATAAACCACACAAACAAAAGTTTTTTAGGGGTCCTCAATAATTTTTAGAGTTTTTGATAATTTTTGAGAATGGCTAGTCTAAGCTAAGGATTATGCTTTATTATTTTACATTTTATATATTTGTATTTTTGGCCTGAGTGATCTGATCACAAACAGGGACTAGTTTCTATGGGAACAACATTCTGAACTCAAACAGGGTACTTCCATATATAATAATAAGTCTTCTAATGATAGAGATAAATTTAGAGAAACATGTTTTTAGGTAATTCCGCAATTTTTCAAATATTGTAGAATGTATTTATGCAAATGTACATGGCATAAGTAAATCACTCAACATGGTCTCTTGATGCAATCAAGAGACATGGTCAACACAAGATATACAAGGCTGCTGCTGATGTAACAAGGTATAGTGTTTTACAATAAGCTTTTTAAAAATAGATGGAGTGTACTCTAGGATAAGAAGGATGGTTTGGTAAATATGTAAGCTAGTAACATAGTGGTTTGTTATCATTATCAAGGATTATGTACTGTCCATAATTGTATGTGCTATACTTTTATATGACTGGCATTGCAGTAGGTTTGTTTACATGAGCATCACCACAAACACAAGTGTAATGTGTTGCACTAAGACATTACAACAGCTCTGACATCACTAGACAATAGGAATTTTTCAGCTCCATTTTAGTCTTATGAGACCACCATCAGATTTGCGGATTGTCATTAACAGAAACATTGTCATGTGGCATGTGCTATATATCAACTCTGACTCTTTGAAAGAGATACTAGAAGGTGCAATTTTTAAATTGGTCTTGATTAATAAACAAGGAAGCAGCCATAGAATCTCTCATAATTTCTGCTACTGTTGGTCTCGTTCTACAGGAGTTTCTTGGGGACAGAAAGTGGCTAGTTCTGAATGGCTATATCCAGAGAACCTGGCACAAAGTATGACTTGAATATTTGTTGTACAAATGAATCAGCAGAATAAATACTTAGACATAGAAGAGTTGTTCAAACTGATAAATTTGCCCCTCCATATCCACAGACGAATTAGTTCCAGAGTTCCCCAGATACCCAAATCAGCAAACATTAAGTCCCTTATATAAAATGGTACGGTGTTTGCATATAGCCTATGCACACCTTCCTGTATACTTTAAATCATCTGTAGATTACCTATACCACTTAATACAAATGCTATGTATATAGTTGTTATAGTGTGGGGTTTTTTTTGTGGTACTGGGGATTGAACTCAGGGGTTTCTACCTCTGAGCTACACCCCAAGCCCTATTTTTATTCTTTATTTTGAAACAGGGTCTTGTGGAGGGCCTCATTAAGTAGCTGAGGCTGGCTCCAAACCTGGATCCTCTGGTCTCAGCCTCCCAAGTACTGGGATTACAAGCATGCACCATCACGCCCAGCTACAGTGTGGTTTTATGAAATAATGACAAGAAAAAAGTGTCTAAATGTTCAGTACAGATGCAATTTTTTTCAAATATTTTCCATCTGTGGTTGGTTGAATATGCAGATGTAGAACCCAAGAATATGAAGGTTCAATTGTATTGAAATTGCATTTATGGTTGCTCCATCTTCAAAAACACCAGTCAACCAGAGGGACCATATACATTTCAAATATGTAAATAAAAGCTCCTTTGATAAAGTCATACAATAAGAAATCCTTTTAAGAGACAATATTTTATTGAATATGCAATTCAATTTGATTGTGGTATTGTTTTCCCTAGTCAGAAATTTGGCTCACCCAAGAAAACACATGTGAAACTATATACTTTCTGGAAATATTAACAGACATAAAAATTCCTGTTTATTTAACCTGCTCACCTTAAAGGTAGGGATCAAGCTCCTTGGAAAATATAACAAGGGCTATCAGTGTATCCTAAACTACCATGGCAAGTTTAGGGTCTGCTTGAGGAAAATTATGAGAAATTACTTCAAAGATACAATCTAAAGACCTATATAGCCGGGCATGGTGGCCCACGTTTGTAATCCCAGTACTTGGGAGGCTGAGACTGGAGTATCTGGGTTCATGGCCAGCCTCAGCTACTTCGTGAGGCCTTCCGCAACTTAGTGAGACCCTGTTTCCAAATAAAAAATAGGGCTGGGGGTGTAGCTCGGAGGTAGAATGCCCCTGGGTTCAATCCCCAGTACCGCAAAAAATAAATAAATAAAGAAATAAATAAAGAAATAAAGACCTATATAAAGGTTTCCTAATATAATTTTGGTTTTTGAAAAGGTAAGCATATGTATTATGTCTATTTCATAGTGTAAAGTATATGGAGATACAGTATTCAGGAAACGATTACTCCCCAGATTTTCAATGTCTGAAAAAATTTTCATGTTTGAGTCACTCAGATTCAATGTTGGGTGGGAGGGGGTGTGATTCTAATGTTTCCTCAAAAATTATGCTAATTCTAATCCTGTTGATTTCAGTTTCTTTGTTTAAAAATGTATGTATTTAAGATATAAAAACTGATGGCTTGATATACATTTGTATTGTGAAATAATCACCATAATCAAGTTAATTAGCACATTTATTACCTCACACTCCGTGTGTGTGTGTGTGTGTGTGTGTGTGTGTGTGTGTGTGTATGTGTGTGTTTTGATTCTTAGGATTTACCTTCTTGGCAAATTTCAAGTATTTAGTACAGTGTCATTACCTGTAATCACCATGCTATACAATAGTTTCCCAGGACTTATTCACCTGTATAACCAAGACTCTGCACACTGCTTTCATTTGGATAAGTGTCCCCCAAAGGCGCACGTGTTAAAGGCTTGGTCACTGTGACAGGCGGTGGAACCTTTAAGATGTGGGGCTTAAGCCGGGCCTGGTGGTGCATGCCTGTAATCCCAGTACTTGGGAGGCAGGAGGATTGCAGGCTTAAGATGAGCCTCAGGAACTTAGTGAGACTCTCAGTAATTGAGTGAGTACCTGTTTCAAAACAATAAAAGATGTAAAAAGGGATTGGGGTGTATCTTGGAGGCAGAATGTCTCTGAGTTCAATCCCCAGTATCTCTCTCTCTCTCTCTCTCTCTCTCTCTCTCACACACACACACACACACACACACACACACGAAATCACCATCATCATCATCATAATGATATGTGGGGGTTAGTAGGAGGAAGTTAGGTCACTGGAGGTGTGCCCTTGAAGGGACTATTGGGACCCAGCCCTTTCTTCCCTCTCTGTCTTGGTTTCCCAGCATCTATGAGGTGAGCAATTTGCTCCACCATGTATTCCCTGCCGTAGGATACTGCTTCACCACAGGCCCAAAGCACTAGACACAACTGGTCATGGACTAGAACATCTGAAACTGTGAGTCAGAATAAAGCTTTCTTCTTTTTAAGTTGTGTATCTCAGGAAGCTGATAAAACATACCCCTTGACCAACATCTTCCCAGTCTCCCTCCCCAACACCTGACAACCATCATTCTATTCTCTACATCTATGAGTTTGACTATTATTTATTTATTATTTATTTATGTATTTATTGTGGTACTGGGGATTGAACCCAGTTCTACCCCTGAGCTACAACCTCAGCCCTTTTTATTTTTTACTTTGAGATAGTGTTCCTCTAAGTTGCTCAGGTTGGCCACAATCAGCCTATCCTCCTGCCTCAGCCTCTCCAGTCACTGGGATTATAAACAAGTGTCACAATGCCCAGTCAAGTTTGACTATTTTATTTTATTTATTTATTTATTTATTTTTTGCGGTACTGGGGATTGAACCCAGGGGCGTTCTACCTCTGCGCTACACCCCCGGCCCTATTTTTTTATACTTTATTTTGAAATCGGGTCTCACAAAGTTGCGGAGGGCCTCACTAGGTAGAGAGAGACAGGGAGGGAGGGAGACACACACACAGAGAGAGAGAGAGAGAGAGAGAGAGAGAGAGAGACGGGGAGAGAGAGAGAGAGCTGAAGCTGGACGCGAACCCGGATCCTCCGGTCTGCACCTCCCAAAGTACTGGGATTACAAGCGTGCGCCACCACGTCCGGCTAAGTTTGACTATTTTAGATTCCACATATAAGTGTGATCATACAGTATTTCGGTTTCTGTGTCTGGCTTATTCCAATTAGCATAATGTCCTCCAGGCCCATCCATATCATAAATGGCAAGGTTCTTTCTTTTTCTAGACTAAATAATATTCCATTGTGTTCATATAGTATATTTTCTTTATGCATTTGTCCACTTATGGGCATTTAGTTTTTTCCACATTTTGGCTATTGTAAATAATACTACAATGAACATGAGAATTCAAGTATCTTCTGGGGATCCTGATTTCTGTGCCTTTGGATGAAAACCCATAAGTGGAATTGTTGAGTCATAAAATAGTTCTACATTTAATTTTTTATTTTGCAGTACTGGGGATTGAACCCAGGGGCATTCTACCTCCAAGTTATACCCTCAGCCCTATTTTTTTATTCTTTATTTTGAAACAGAGTCTCACTAAGTTGCAGAGGGCCTCACTAAGTAACTGAGGCTGGCCGCAAACCTGCAATCCTCCTGTCTCAGTCTCCCTAGTATTGAGATTACAAGCATATGCCACCACACCCGGCTCTACATTTAATTTTTTAAAGGAACTTCTATACTATTTTCCATAATGACTATACCAATTTTCGTTCTCACCAATGGAGTGCCAGGGTTCCCTTTTCTCTACATCCTCATCAACACTTGTTATCCTTTGTTTACATAATAGCTATCCTAACAGGTGTGAGGTGATAGTTTCTTATTTGGTTTTTTTTTTTTGGCTATTGAATTGTATGAACTCCTTATATATTTTGGACATTAACCCCTTATCGGATGGTTAGTTTGCAAATATTTTTGCTCATTTTGGTAGTGAACTTTCCATTTTGATTTTTTTCCTTTGCCATGCAAAAGTTTCTTGTTTAATCTTGTACCACTTGTTTATTTTTGCTTTCATTACCTGTGCTTTTGATATCTATCCAAAAAAAATCACAAAAAACTCCACCCATTACCAATATTAATGTCAAGGAGCATTTTATCTGTCTTCTTCTAGGAATTTTATGGTTTCAGATCTTACATGTAAATCTTCAATCCATTTTAGTTGATTTTTGTGTATGGTATAAGCTAAAGACAAAATTTCATTCTTTTGCATGTGAATATCCAGTTTTCTCAATGCCATTTATTGAAGAGTCTATATTTTCTCCACTGTGTATTCTTCATGCCCTTTGGTGAAGAGTAATTGATCCTATATGTGTGATCTGAGCTGTATATTCTGTTCCATTGACTATGTTTCTGTTTCAAAGGTGAGCTGACATTGTGAGAGTCCTACTGACAGAAACAAACCTCCTTTTAACTAAGGTATCTTTAAGATAACAACAAAAGAACTATCAAATTCCTTAGATTAAGTAGTTTAGAAACCAAAATCAGTTCGTGGGTAATAGTTAAACAGCAATGGATGAGAGGTTAGTTATATATATTTTTTATTGGTACTGGGGATTGAGCCCAGGGGCATTCTATACCCAAGCTACACCCCCAGGCCTTTTTATTTTTTATTTTGGAACAGGATCTTGCTAAGTTGCTAATGGTTTTATTAATTTGATGAGGCGGGCCTCAAATCTGCAATCCTCCTATCTCAGCCAGCTAGGAATGCCTGGTGATATATTTGTTTCTGAATTCACTTTTCAGTTCCTGAAATATGGTAGTCTATTTTAGCATGGAGAGATAACTGTTTAAATTGTAACTTTATGATATTTATGCCATTGGCATAATATATACAACTTTAATTATCATATTATGAGTAATTTTTTAAATGTTAACCAAGCTTACATTTTGGAGACAAACTGCCTTAGGTAAGGTCCAAATTCAATATATTATTGGATTTTATATGATATTTTATTTTGTGGTTTCTAATTTATTTTTCAGGGGGGAGATTACCCTATAGTTTACTTTTCTTGAATTTTCTGTGGTTGTTATCATGGCAATATCTACCTCATATAATCATTTGGCCATTCCTTACCTTCAATCGGCTGAGGTTGCTTATATAAAATTGGAATTATCACCTACTAGTAAATACTTTGCCTATAAAACAAATTAGTAAATAAAGAGATCAAATTTTCTAAACAGAACGTTAGTTTGAATCATTGAACTCATCTAGTATTTAAGGGTTGCATCCCAGAGTTCCTAAAATGTCAGAATCAAAACAAATAAGCAAAAAATATTTATTGAACATTAAAAAGTGTTTTAGTCCTATATACTCTATTGGGAACTGGGCTTGAAAATAATGGACAATGAAGCAATTATTGAGGAAAAGCAAATGGCTGAAATGGGCCCTACGAGCCTTTCTACGCTGACATCTACTCAACATCTAACACCTGAGACTTGTGTTTCCTCATTTTCCAATATACACCCTACTTAAAGGTAAACATGATATCTTTTCCCCTATATTGTGTAAGATTACATTAAAATAATATAAAAATAAGATAATAGAAATAATAAAAACAGCTAGTCAGTATTTATTGGGTATATCTTTCTTTAATATACATTATCTCTACTCCTCTTTATACAAACTATGTGGTAGTATAATTGGCCCCAGTTTAAAAAGAAATGGAGGCTCACAGATATTATGTGATTTAACTGAGATTTTATAGCAGCTAAGTAACTGATTCAAGACCCGATAATTCTGATTCACTGTTTCCATCATACCCACCCATCCTTAGCACTTAGTAAGTCGTGTGTTAGCTTCCTGACACTATAATACTTGAGATAATCAGCATATAAACAGAAAAGGTTTGTTTTGTCTCACATTTTTAGAGGTTCCAGACCAGGATCAGGTGGACCCTTTGCTTTCAGGCCTCTTGTGGGAATGGTAGATGTCAATGAGTGGGAGTGTGAGGCAGAGCAAAACTGTTCACCTCATGGCCAGGAAACAAGAAAGAGTAAGACTGGGGTCCCACTATTCCTTTCAAGGCCATGCTCCCCGTGATCTGAAGACTGCCCACTAGCCCTCTCTCTAAAAGGCTCTACCACCTCCCAAAAGCACCAAGCTGGGACGAAACTAATAATATATGTGCCTTTAGGAGACATTCCAGACCCAAACTATAGCAAATAACATTAAACATATTTGCTGAATTCATCAATGTTTCATGACATCTTCAGAATAAGGATTTTGTTGTGCTCATAAAAACTCAACTCACACAAGTGTCACTATAAATAATGCATGAAGGAGAAAATAGGAAAGCTCTATATTAAACACCATATGGTCTTATTTGTAGGGCACTTTGAATAAATTTAAGACAGTTACCTAAATCTCTTTCAGGATTGTGTCTTTATGATGAAAGGATATAGGGAGATAAAATATTAAGACTTTTTAAAAGAAAAACTGATACCAGTTCAATTTAACAACGTTTACTTGAGGAAGAAAAAAGGTTTTAGAACCAGGCAGCATTCCAAAGGGAAGATGGTTCAGAAGGCTCCCCACACACACTATATGTGCAGATCATATTTATAGCCAGAGGGAAGGCAGTCACATACAGAAACAGCCTGGTTAGCTGAAGCTGGCATTTGGTCATTCTTTGACAGCTTTCAACCTGTGGGTGCAAGTTCAGCTGCTACATTGGCTGAGGATCAATTGCTTGGTTTCAAGTGTGTACTCTTAGGTTACAATTTGTCTATACATCAACAAGTGTGTACTCTAGGTTACAATTTGTCTATACATCAACCTATTTTGTAGTTTACTATATACAGAGGCCACTTTAGGCCAAATTTATCCTTCCAGTAAGGATGCTAATTTAGGTCAAATTTATTTTGGTTCAGCAGTCTAGAAAGGGATTTAAAAAAAAATTGGTCCACAGTTTTCATATGATGGCTTATCTCTTCCTCTTTCTTCTACCCTTCCTCTTTTATTTTTGGTCTGATCATCCTTTTTAAAATAAACTACATGAAATTATATGATTTATTGAAGCCAACTCACATGTAGGTTATTTTTAAACTCAACACTGTGTTTTCCTTTTTATTGTGTTGTATAGTTCAAATCCAGTTTTGGCTCTAAACATGGTGTTTTTAGTTTTTTAATCACAATTTTGGACATTGAGCCCCAAAGTAGATAAATATGGATCTTTGTTCTGGAAGGCACAGTTTTGATGTTTCAATCTCCTGCTTTTGTTAAAAAGAACCTGAATGGGTGAAAAATGAAGTTTGGACACCAAAGTAGTGGATTACTGAAACACTCAATGTAGCTATTGGAACATAACATTTGAAATGAAGGCAGTTTGTAGAAAATTGACTTCTAATAGTACCAATAAGGATTCTTTTGTCACTGTTTGGGGGGCATTTTCATAAAATAAAGATGCAGAATATAGCAAATTTAACCATGAGAAAAACAATGTCTTCACTTGACTTCTATGGCACTTTGGTATCTTGCTTTTGTTTTCTCATTCTCCTTTGCTGGGACCTCTTTTTTCTCTCCAGCTCTTCATGTGGGACTGTTTCAGGGTTCAGTCCTTGGTCCTCACCTCTGAACACAGCTGCAGCAGAGGCCAAACCTGCAACACATGGGCCTTAGAGGGATATTTAGGATGCATACTATATTGTCCATCCTCTCTTTTTTAAAAAAGAACATGAGTGATGCTTCTAAAGTGTAATCTAAGGGGACTGGGGTTGCAGCTCAATGCCATTTCGCTTACATAGCACACACATCCTGGGTTTGATCCCCAGCACTGCAAGAGTAAAACGAAATAAAAGATAAATTAAAATGTAAATCAGATCATATCACCTTTTTTCTCAAAATCCTCCAAAAGATCTGTACCCTGTATAAAATAAAATCCAAAGTCCTTACAAAACCCCTCAATCCCTCTCTCCCCTTTAATCTCTTTTTATTTGGCTCCTGGCCTCCACAGTGTTTCTTGAACAAGCCAGGCTTTCTACTGACTAGGAGCCTCAGACTTGACTGTTCTTTTTGCCTGGACAGCTTTTCTCCAATTTAACCACCTTTTCTCAGAGTAACAGCTCTTCCTCCCAGATAACTGCAAAGTTGACCTCATTACCACCCTTCAACTTTTGGCTCCATGTAACCTTTTTCAATGAAGCTTATTCTGAAAACCTTAAAGTGCAATGTGCCCCTCTATTCTCTCATCTTTTATCCTGTTCTACTTTTCCTATATCATGTATTACTTTATAGTTCATCACACTATTTGTGCAAGCTGTCTATACTTTCCTCAAGCCTCAATTTTGGCAAATTCTCAAATGTGTAAAGCTCACAAACCAGTCTTTAAAAAAAAAAAAAAGAACTTGGCCACCCCGGAAGTAAAAGCCTAGGGACCAGGTCAGAGAAAAAAGTCACTTCCGTTTCCGTACAGGAGCAAACAACATGGCGAAGGCCGGGGAAAAGAGTGGCGGCAGCGGGAAGAAAACCCTGAAAAGGAAAGCCGCTCCAGAAGAACCGCAGGAGGCTGCAGCCGCGGGGGATGGGGCGGCGGAAAGCGGGGTCCAGCCCCCGAAAGCGGCTGCCTTTCCCCCAGGCTTCAGCATTTCGGAGATTAAGAACAAGCAGCGGCGCCACTTGATGTTCACGCGGTGGAAGCAGCAGCAGCGGAAGGTAGCGCAGGCGGGGGCGGCGGCGGCCGGCGTGTGCGCGTGCGCATGCGCATGCGCGCTGTCCCTGCGTGGGGGGTCGGGGGCGCGCGCACGTCTGGGCCCGGGAGAGGGTCTGTTTCCAAGTACGCGAGGTGCTTCGGCGGGAAGCGCGATGCCTGTGGCTCACGTGTTCTGGCTCCCTCTCTGCTTTGGAGAGTTACATCCTTTTAGTGGAGCATCAAGGCACTGGCCGCTCTTTCCTAGGGTCTGACACTCGAAAGGAAAGCCGGACGTCCTGCTCCCCTAGTGAAAATCACACCCTCTACCCCTAGAAGGTGAAAGTTTCATCCCCTCTGTTTTGCCCAGTGTATCTAAGGTTGGTTAATTTCCAGAATATGTAATGTAATCCGTAAGTCCAAACTATTGGTTCTGGGATTCCTGCACCACCACTTACTGAAGTTAGTACTGCCAAGTTTCTAGTAATTGTATTTTTTTCTTTACAGCCGTATACTGTTATGAGAGATAAACATAAATTGAAATGTAGAGAGGTTTGAACCACTTGCCCAAGGTCACAGTGCTCATTTGTGGTGAAATTGCTGTTGGAAGAAAACATTTGCGTATATTTGCATATCGTAGACATTCACACATAATTTTCTTTACTAGACTTTTTGAGGCCTGAGATTGATTTTTATTCATCGTAAGTGCCAGTGTGCTACTGGAGTACATACAAGGGACATCTAACCTATTGTGGTATGCGAGTATGGGGGCGGAAAGTCCTACAAGACTTTTTGAAACTTTGATATCTGAGACCTAATGGATTTAGGGTCCCTAGACACTGGGAAAAAAGAATATTTACAATTGTGTGTAAAGCATTCTGTTCAGAAATTGGAAGATACAGATTTATAATAAATATCCTAACCGACCTTGCAAGTTTTTACTAATTTTAAAGCATATTTTGTTTATAAAATAAGAGGATCGCTAATGATGATTTTATTGGAAACAACCTAAAACTCTCCTGTTCCTGTTTATTTTAGTGCTTTCCAAGAGAAGCACCATCATAACCATGATCTTTAGGATGTAAGCACTTGTGAAAAACAAAATTTGCTAATTTGTTTATACATTTTGCACTTTCATAAATTTCATTTGAGTTCTTATAGTAAAAGTTAAAGCTAGTGAAATTTTCAGTGCTGAAATTTGCCATTTTTTAAGAAACACGTTATTTGTTAAATAAATCTTTTGACTAGCCATCTCATTTGGCTTACAGTAATTCAGCTATAAAAATCTGTCTGAATGGTTATTTTAATAGATCACAAAGGTTTCCCATTCGAAATACTCATAGCATTAGTAATTTGTAGTTTCAGTATGTGTTTGTGATATAAGTGATTTTTCAATACTGATCTGTTTTTAACCCTTTAGGAAAAGTTGGCAGCTAAGAAAAAATTGAAAAAAGAGAGAGAGGCTCTTGGTGATAAGGTAAAAAAAAATTTTAGCTATCTTCTTCTATCTTAGATTGAGTAATGTTTGATGATATTACATTGATTTCTTTGAAAATTTATGAAATATTTCAGAAGTACAAAAGGATTAAAAAGAATAGCATAGCAAATTCCTTTCTTTCACCCAGCTTAGCAAATAATGTTGGAAGCCTCTTGCCTCTTTCGTCCTGATGGTTTTTCTCTCCAAAGATATCCACTCATATGAAATTATTTATTTTTTCCATGTACTTCTTTATACTTTTGCAATGTATGTTGGTATACCTAAACAATAAATATATTGATGGTGCTTTGTATGTCACTTTAGATGTTTGAGACACAGAAACCTCTCCTGTCTTTGGGAATGGGGAAGTTCACCAAGTTAGGTTTGGGATGTAGCTCTTGTGACTTAAAGCAAAGGCTTTTTGTCAGGTGAGGCTGGGAGGAAGGCAGGATAGAGCTTCTTCTCTAGTAGAATGAAATTATGTAAGAATTAGAGCTGATATGGAGGCTATCAACATTAAAAGAGTGGGAGCCAGGTGAAACCTGGATCAATTATGGCAAAGAACAGAACAGACTGCTTTAAGGATTCAGCAATTGTTGTGTTGATTAGAAGTGCAATTTTTCTTTCTATTTATTTATTTATTTATTTATTTATTTATTCATTTATTTTGTGTGCTACTGGGGATTGAACCTGGGGGCATTTTACCTCTGAGCTACACCCCCAGCCCTATTTTATTTTTATTTTGAAACAGGATCTTACTAGGGTGATGAGTCTCACTAATTGCTGAGGCTATCCTCAAACCTGTGATCCTTTCCTGTCTCAGCCTCCCAAGTACTGGGATTACAGACTTGCGCCACCAAGCCCAGCAGAAGTGCAATCTTTCTACTGAAATTTTAAAAAAGAACTACTAAATACTCCCACATTTTTGCACAACTGAGTTTTCATTTTACATATACATATTCCCAGGTTATGATTTATATTTAGTAAATTTTAAAAACAACTCTCCCTACTTTCATCTCTTATATGATATCAGGTAGGAATTAAGACTACATACATGCTAGACACTACTTCTTCATGCAATCTCTTAACAGTATTAGGTTTAAATCACGTGACATTGTTGATTTTAAGACTTGACCTGCAAAATTCTGTATCAAGCAATGTAAGTATCTTTGAAAGTCTTCAATAA
The DNA here is from genome assembly GCA_004027185.1 of Glis glis. Lineage (NCBI taxonomy): Eukaryota > Metazoa > Chordata > Mammalia > Rodentia > Gliridae > Glis > Glis glis. The sequence goes on along the minus strand of PVJS01012792.1, from coordinate 24,640 downwards.
TCTGTCAAATTAATACACTAATTGCCACTTGAAATTATCACCATTCTCATTTTTGGACTGAAAGATGACTTTCTAGAATATGCCTCCTTTAAATATTACTGAAAACTTGTTGTAGTATGTTTCATAATAAAATTCTAAATAGCTTATCACTTTACACTTCAAATCTCTTCTAGTTTATATATTTGTAATTAGTTTTAGTTAATATAGTCTTTTAATTCTGTTCCTTGATAGCATTTTATATAATTTCTTTGTCTAAACTGAATATGCTTGATTGCTGACTCTTAACAGTATCCCATCATGTTGATGTGCTATAATATGTTCAGTAATTACTCTGTTGTTGGACATTTACTGTTTATTTCCATTATGAATAGTGGTACTATGCATTTCTTTGTATAGATGCCTCCCATTCCTCACCATAAATTCCCCAAAGTAGAACTACTTGGTCAATTGCTGGGCTTAGTGGTGCATGCCTGTAATCCTAGTACTTAGGAGGCTAAAACAGCAGGATTGCAGGTTTGAGGCCAGCCTCAACAATTCAGCAAGACTCTCTGCAACCTAGCAAGACCCTGTTTCAAAACAAAAAAATAAACAGGACTGGGGCTATAGCTCGGAGCTAGAATACCCCTGAATTCATTCAATCTCCAGTACCAAAAAAAAAAAAAAAAAGAATTAGTTGGCCAATGGATAGTTTTTGTTATATATTTCTGAACAGCTTTCTGGAAGTATTGAAACAATCTCACATACATATATACTTTTGTAATTTTTTCTACCCTGTTTGTTTGCTTTTTTTTTTACTGTTTGATATTTTTCTCACTGGTGGATCATTATCATGATCCCTACTTCTTCTCTGCTACTTCTGCCTAGTTCTAAGCCATTTAGTTTAACATTAACCATTTTTCCAGTATGTATATATTTTCCTCAGAAAAGCAGTATTACTATTCAATTTTGTTATTAGGATTTATGTAGCTATAGCAATAGCAGTAGGTTGAAATGAGAACAGATTGTGGTTTGGGGTTATTTATAGATTCCTTTCTTTCCCAACTGTACTGCAATAAATAATATAAATGCCTATAACAATCTTTTCTCTTCTATTTAGGCTCCACCAAAGCCTATACCCAAGACCATTGACAACCAACGAGTCTATGATGAAACCACGGTAGACCCTAATGATGAAGAGGTATCATTAGAAATCTTAACTGAACTAGAATGATTAATTGATAAATCATATGTTGATATGTTATGCTAGCTGGTAAAGTTGTATAACAGACTGATTCAGCTATAATGCTGGCATATTATCTTATTTGGATAAGTTGTTTCATACTTGATTTTCCTAATAATGCCATAGAGAAATGCATTAAATGTTTATTTTCTACAAATGAACCGAGTTTATGACTAGGTAAACTGTTACATTTGTAATTTAATCTCCAAATAACATGTTTAATGTTTTAAAAGAACCTTTCAAGCTGAGCATGGTGGCACATGCCTGTAATCCCATTGCTTGGGAAGGTGAGACAGGAAGATTGCAGGTTCAAGGCCAGCCTCAGCAACGTAGCAAGACCCTGTTTCAAAAATAAAAAGGGCTGGGGATGTAGCTCAGAGGTAGAGCATCTCTGGGTTCAATCCCCAGTACCAAAAAAAAAGTCTTCATACTGTAGATGTTTGTAGGTTTTGTTAGACTTTTTGATACCTGAGGATATTTGAAAATGGTTTTTGTATTCTCATAAAACTTTTGGTTTTAAGATAATCTCTCACTTTGCATGTTTTCTTTTTAAATAGTTTGCAACTCTGCAGTGAATCAAGTCTTTAAAAATTTGAATATGCTTGCACACATGGATTTCCTTAAAGCAGGCTGACAAGAAAATCTGAGAATGTAATTTATAAGAAAAAATGGCTGATTTTAAATCAGAGCAAACAATTTAGTAGTGAATAAAAGTTTCTCTAGATTAAGAAAAACTTTGAATATTTAAAACAATTTTGTAATGGAAACTTGGTTTGGTAACTGATTATTTGCTTTCAAATAATACCATTATTAACATTCTCTCACCTTTCTTCCAGTATAGTTAGTTGTTCATTCAGTCTTCCAGCAAATGTGTATTGATTGTGCACTTATGTATTGGGATCTGTTTTAAGGATTTGTGATTCATCAGCCCACCAAACTCACACACATATGCGTGCGTGCACACACAGTTTCTGCCAGAGTTTATGTTCTAGAATGGGAGACAAACAAATCAACATTCTAAAATAAATAGATTAGATGTGTGTTAGCAGGTGATAGGTTAAAGGAGTAAGGGAGATTCAAGACTTCCTGGAATAGAGAGAGTTTGCAGTTTTATAAGTGTGTGTGTGTGTGTGTGTGTGTGTGTGTGTGTGTGTGTGTTTTAATTTTATTTTAACATAATTTCAGATTTAATATAACAGGAAGTCATGGAAACCCTTCACCTCAATTTCCAAAATATTGATTTTACTGCACATGGTTTTCATTTATATTGTCTGAATCGCTTGGGAGAAAGTGGCAGATGTGGTTCCCTTTATTCCTATATACTTCTATACTTCTGTGTTTTACATATAAGCAAATTTTTAAGTGTTTTTATAAGCACAGTATAGTTATCAAAATCAGACAATTAACATTAATATACAGTATTATTATCTAAACTATAGATCTTACTCAGATGTCACCAGTTGTCCCAGTAATGGTTGTTTTTAGTGAAAGTTTAAGGCCATGCATTTCATTCCTCCCAAATGACTCATTAACTTCCTTTAATTTGGAACCACTCAGTCTATTTGTTTTTCATGACATTGACATTATTTTTTAAGTATAGACCAGAAAATTATGTAGAATGTCCTTCAGTGTGAGTTTCTCTGATGTTTCCTCTGATTGTGTTCATTTTATGTACTTTCGTCAGGAATACTGCAGATGTGATATAAGTGATTGTTACTCCTCTGAGAATATAATTCAAGGGCAAGCAGACTAGTTAGGAAGCTATTGTTTGCAGGAAAAGATGCTGATGATGACTTGGACTAGAGTAGTTAAAATGAGAGTGATGAGAACAGGTCTGGTTGAGTTTTATTTCAACTCCTGGTTGTATTCTCAAATTCAAGCCACTGGGATTTCCTGATAGATTGGATGTGAGGTCTGAAAAAAGGATTTAAAGATGGTGTCAAGGTTGTAGCTTGAACAAGTAGAAGGATGGAATTGTCATTTGACTACATGTGGAAGATTGTGGGTGAAACAGATTTAAGGATGAAACCAAGAGTTGCCTTTTGGATATGTTAAACTTAGATAACTTCTAAGAATTTTTAGAAGAGATGTTAAGCAAGCAGTTGGTATATGAGTTTGGAATTCAAGGAAGAGATACTGGCCGGAGATGAATTTGGGGGTCATAGGCCTATAGTGGCTACATGGGTACATATATTTAAAAGTTTCCCTAGAATATTTATCAGTGGGAGAACTTGTTGCGTGATGAGATGTGTGAATGTTCAACTTTACATGATAGTATCAAAATGTTTTCCTAAGTGTTTGTATATTTTACCCTCCTATAGTATAAGAGCAATGTTCCTGTTCATCTACATTCTGACCAACTCCTATTATATTCAGACTAGTGATGAGCTGTCTCATTGTGGATTGAATTTGTATTTTCATGTTTTCTTTTCGTGTGTGTGTGTGTGTGTGTGTGTGTGTGTGTAGTACTAGAGTACTAGGGATTGAACCCAGGGGCATTCTACCTCTGAGGTATACCCCCGGTCCTTTTTATTTTCTTGTTTTGAAACGGGGTCTTGCTAGGTTGCTGAGAGTCTTGCTAAATTTTAGCTGAGGCTGATCTCAAACCTGCAATCCTCTTGTCTCAGCCTCCCAAGAACTGGGATGACAGGTTTGTGCCACCATGCCAGGCTCTATTTTTGTGTTTTCTAATATGGTTGAGCATCTTTTCATATATTTACTGTTTTCTTTTTTTTTTTTTTTGCGGTACCGGGGATTGAACCCAGGGGCATTCTACCTCCGCGCTACACCCCCAGCCCTATTTTTTATACTTTATTTTGAAACCGGGTCTCACGAAGTTGCAGAGGGCCTCACTAAGGAGAGAGAGAGAGAGACAGAGAGAGACAGAGACAGAGACAGCTGAGGCTGGCCGCGAACCCGGATCCTCCAGTCTCCACCTCCCAAAGTACTGGGATTACAAGCGTGTGCCACCACGCCCAGCTTATATTTTATATGTTGAAGGTACTTCACCAGTGTATGGAGTCTCTTACTTTCTATGGTGTCTTGAGGAACAGAAATTCTCAATATATTGAGTTTAAAATTTTTTAAATATCAATGCTTTTTATATCATATTTAAGAAATCTTTATCCTGTGACCATAAGTTTCCTCCCCCACCCCCAAAGAATTGAAGGGTTGCTTTTCATACCTTAAGTACTTAATTGTCAGGAATTTTCAGTTTGGTAAGAGAAAGAAAACCAGTTACTTTCTTCTCTCCCACCCCTACCCTCTTACAGGTATGATCAGTTTCCCCAGCACCAATGTTGTAGTAGTACAATCTTTCCCCACAATGAATTGTAATGTTGTGTCATATATCCAGTATCCATATAATTTTGGTTTTTGGGGGACTATATGATTGGTCAGTTTGTCATTGCATCATTTCTCTGTAAGTCTAGATATCTGTAAGGGCAGGATGCCCTCTCACTCCTGCCCTCAGATCTCTATCTTTAGGATTATTTTGGCTCTTCTTGGGCCTCTTCTTGGTCTCTCTATATTGATTTACTTAGCTCTTTGTTAGATACTGAAAATACATTTCAGTGAATTTCATAATTTTCTTCATATATGTTTCACACATAAATCTTGTCAGAACTAATCCTGAGTATCTTAAGCTTTCTCTTAGTGTAAATTACATCTCTTTCAGAATTGTTTTGCTCATTGATTTATAAAAATGCAGTTAAAGTTTGGATAGTGATCTTCTAGCCCATAGCTTACCTAAACTCATTTCTAGTAATTTTTCTGAATATTGTTTTCATTTTTATGTGTAATCATTTCTACAAAAAAAGCCAGTTTTATTTTAATCCATTAGTGCTTTATTTTTCCCACTTTTGTGCTGACTAGAACTTCTAGCATAGTGTCAAATAAATAGGAAAAGCAATAATTGCATCTTTGCTATGCTCCTGATTTTAAAGAGAATACTTCCGATGCATCATCATTAATGTTTATGTCATCAGTAGTAGATTCTCCTAATGGGTTAAGGAAATTCTACCTGGTGGGCATGATGGCACATGCTTGTAATCCCAGTATTTGGGAGGTTGAAACAGGAGGAGTGCAGGTTTGAAGACAGCCTCAGCAATGTAGTGAGACTCTCAGCAACGTAGTGAGACGCTGTTTCAAAACAAAAAATTAAAAAGGACGGGCTGTAGCTCAGAGGTAGAATGTCCCTGGGCTCAATTCCCAGTTTCACCAAAAACGGGGTGGGAGGAGAAATTTCATGTATTCTTTTTTTTTTTTTTTGCGGTACTGGGGATTGAACCCAGGGGCATTCTACCTCTGAGCTATACCCCCAGCCCTATTTTTTAGTCTTTATTTTGAAACAGGGTCTCACTAAGTTGCGGAGGGCCTCACTAAGTAGCTGAGGCTGGCCGCGAACCCAGATCCTCCAGTCTCAGCCTCCCAAGTACTAGAATTACAAGCGTGCGCCACCACACCCAGCAAAATTCCATGTATTCTTATGTTTTGATTTGTGTTTGTCGTGAATGAATGTGGAATGTTACTGGATTCTTTTTCTGCAGCTGTTAAGAGATCAAGTAGTTTTTCTCCTGTATTGTTAAGAGATCAAGTAGTTTTTCTCCTGTATTGCATTAATGTAGTAAATGACATCTGCATATTTTCTAATGTTAAATATCTTGCATTCTTGGGATAAACCCATTTTGGAATAATGGCTTATCTTGTTCTTATACATTGTTTGGGGTTGTTAGTACTTTGCTTAGAATATAATATAGGTGTTATATCTGTGTTCCTGAGTGAGACTGTATTTCTGATTTCATTTATTTGGGCACTTTCTTTTAATCAGTTTTCACCGAAATATATCCATTTTTATTCTTTTCAAAGTACTTTTTTCTTTGGTTCTCTCTACTGAATCTTTGTTTCTAATTCATTTATATCTCCTCTTATATTTCCTTCCACTTTCTTTTGAGTTTATTCTGCTTTATTTGCTCACTTTTCAGCATTTCTAATATGAGCATTTAAGAACACAAAATTCCCTCTAGGTACTACTTTTGGTATATCCCATAAGTTCTTAAATGTGCTGCTTTCATTATTGTTTAAATTTGCATATCTCTTTTAATGACAGATTTCTTGTAACTTCATTAGTTTTTGCTTGATTTTTAAGTTTTTTTAATTGACATTTATTTATGGGAAAGAGTATGACAATTTGATACATGTTGACAATGCCTAATGATGAAATCATGGCAATTAGCATTTTTCCTTAAATACCATGTCCATGTGTTGGGAAACTGACTTTTCTCCTCTATTTTGAAATATATGATAAATGACTTTAGACTAAATTTACCCTATTCTGCTGTAGAACATTAGAACTAATTATCCTGTCTAACTGTGTCTTGGTACCCCATATCTAACCTCTCTGTCCCACCAATATATTTTATTTCATTAGTTCCCACCCCATCTTTATTATTTCCTTTCTTCTACTTACATTGTTTTACTTACTCCTTTTTCTCCCCCTTGATTTTAAGATAGAAACTTAGATTATTAGTTTTGGATTTTTCTTTCTTTCTACCATAAGCATTTAAAAGTCTAGTTTTCCCCCTACACACCACTTTAACCGTAGCCCATAAGTATTGATGTTTGTTGTGTTTTCATTTTCATTCTTTTCAAGATATTTTCTGATTTCTCTTGTGACTTCTTTGTGTGTTGTTTAATTTCAAGGAGTTTGAGGGTTTTCCAGATTTCTTTCTTGGTTTTGATTTCTAATTTAAGTTTGTGGTTATCGAACATACTTTGTTTGATTTCAATCCTTTTCAGTTAAAGAGACAGTTTTATGTCCTAGCATGGTCTAATCTGGAGAATGTTCCATGTAGCCCTTGAAAAATATGTATTCTTTGGTTTGGGAATGGATATGAGAGTTGGTTCAAGTTGGTCGATAGTGTCATTCACATCTTCTATGTTCTCAGTTTCTACCTAGTTGTATTAGTTATTGAGAGAGGATAGTTGAAATATAGTTGAAATCTCCCACTATACCTGCTGAATTGTCTATTTTTCTATTACTTTTAGTTTTTGCTCTATAATTTTGGTTGTTCTTTTGTTAGGTACATATAAATTTATAATTATAGTCACATAAAATTATATAACTATATAGTTATAATAACATGTTACTGATATATTGATCTTCAATTCAATAGAAAACATCCCTATTGTCTCTAGTACTACTTTTCTCAATGTCTGTTTTGCCTGATATACCTATAGCCACGTAGTCTTATAGGTACCATTTGCTATATATGTGTGTATATATATACATACATAGAGAAGGCGCATGCCTGTACTCGCAAATGGTGTGTGTGTATATATATACACACATGTATATTCATGTTTTTCAATGCCTATTTATGGCATTGAACTTAAAATGTGTCACTTATTGAGATCATATGGATTTTACCTTTGTATTCAGTGAGACAATATTTAATGTCAGTTATTGATGCGGTTAGATATACATCTGCCATTTTGCTTTATTTTTCAAAGTAAAGCTTTGTTTTTCCTTCCTTCTCGACTGCTTTCTTTTGTATTGGACTTTTTAGTATGTCATTTTAATTCCTCTTGATTTTTTATGCTGTATTTATTTTTTTAGTGGTTGCTCTTAGAATTACAATGTGCATCAGGGCCAGAGGTATTGCACAGTGGTAGAGTACTGCTCATTTAGCATGCACAGGGCCCCAAGACATGCATATCTTTTGCCATCTGAGCTGTGTGTGGGTTGAGGAATGTCTTCAAAAGTTGCAGCAAGTTCTCAAGAATCCCTTGCCTTCCACATTGGGTGGGCCCTTTGTCAGATCTTCTCCAGCATGTATGAGGTTAGCTGTCAATTGTGGATTTGTGGGGACATTGCCCCAGCTACTCTATGGCTCTTTCACTTCCAGAATGCCCCTGTAAATTTCTGGCTGGTTCACACCCCCCTGAACTGGATCTGCAACCCTTAATTGGCAAAGCTGTGTAGTTTCACTTCCACCCTCTGATACTTTTGCCCATTTCTGTAGCCATTTTTCCAGAGTAAATGTCTGTTTGTACCCTGAAATATTTTTTGATAATTTTATCTAGTTTTATACTTGTATTCTACAGAGGGGAAATTATCCAACTTCTTCAGGTTGCCATTAACACTAGTTCCTTCTGTGCCTTCTTTAAATCGGTCATGTAGGTAGTCAATGTCAAACAGTTCTTTAAAATCCCAGCCCAGCAGTGTTTGATGTAAAATTATTTCTTCTCTGTTCTCAGGTTGCTTATGATGAAGCTACAGATGAATTTGCTTCTTACTTCAACAGACAAACATCTCCCAAGATTCTCATCACAACATCAGATAGACCTCATGGGGTAACACATTGATTACTATGGTCCTTTAATTCTTAATTCTCTTATATTACTTCTACTATTTAAAGTACTGTTCAGAAGAGTTAGTTAATTGCTTTAGATAATGATTGTGGACAAGCTAAATAAAAATAACTAGTGATATGATGTAGGTTCACTAAGCATGATTCTTCAGGATAGGTTTTTCAACCTCAGTACTATTAACATTTTGGGCTGGGTAATCTTTGTTATGATTCTCCATAGGATCTGTAGCAGCTTCCCCAGCCTCTATCCACTCAATGCCAGTAGAAACAACAAAACGGCCCTAGACATTGCCAAGTGTCTCTTGGTGGAGCAGAATCATCCCCTATTGAGAACCACTACTTTAGCATGATCAGCTTTTGATAAAATAAAACATTGTTCTGGTTTAATTTTTTCCCCAGTCTTGCTATTAATAACACCATCTAGAATAATTGGTATTCCTTTCTGAGAATATACCACATAATATTTTATTCTTTTTCACTTTTGAGAACTTTTGGTATTTTCTTTTGCAGAGAACAGTCCGACTCTGTGAACAGCTTTCCACAGTTATACCAGACTCACATGTTTATTACAGAAGAGGATTGGCTCTGAAAAAAATTATTCCACAGTGCATCTCAAGAGATTTCACAGATCTGATCGTTATTAATGAAGATCGTAAAACCCCAAGTATCCTTTTTTATAAAGGAAGTTTTCCTCACTCCCTTTTAAAGTATATTTTTAAAAATAAGAAAATGGTCCCTATAGCTTCCAGAACATTTTTTTTCTAGAAAATTATATGTCTCTACCCAAGATTCTACAAACTGACTTTATTCTTTTATTCAGCAAACATTTATCAGGTGCATGGTATGGCCAAGAGATTGTTTTAATCCTTAGATAAAAAATCAGCCTCAGGGAATTCATCCATAGTAAATAAGACATGTAAGCTAACAAAATACAATGTACCTAGAACAATTAGAGAAATACAGGATATAGTGGACACCCTGTGCCTAGCAAATGCCACCTTCGGTATATCAGGGAGGAAGGACTTAACAGAGGAAGAGATGCTTAAGCCAGGTCTAGGTAGATCAGGGAGAATAGGGGAATAAGGCCGAGGAGTTCTCAGGGCAGAGGGACCATCATTTGGAAAGGAGAAGGCTGACCCTGGGGGGTCTGCATATATTTTGGTATAGTTAGATTTTTTTTATGCCAGAGTTAGTATCACAGAATTAAGTTTTTTAAATAGGAATTTGAGTCCATATTATATAATTGATAGTGTAACAATGATCTGAGGTAAATGTGTCACCTGAACCCAATGTATTTCAGTTTTGAGATAAAAGATAAAAAGTATGTCTATCTTTGGTTTTGTTGTTGCTATCGTTTTATCTATTGAATGATGGCTATGAATTCAGTAGCTTTAAGGATGACCAGTGAGTCAGAATTATTAAAATCAAGGATTTACAAGAGTAAAAGGACTTTCTATTCTGCCACCAGGACAACATATTCTTTCTATATCAGTGAACACTGATCTTTTTAAATTAATGTTTTAAAAGGCTTTTTTTTGTGTGTGGTGCTGGGGATTGAACCCAGGGGCATTCTACCTCTAAGCTATGCCCCCAGATTAATTTTATTTTTTATTTGAAAACAGGGTCTCACTAAAGTTGCTAAAGCTGGCTTTGAACCTGCAGTCTTCCTGTTTCAGCCTCCCAAGTACTGGGATTACAGGGGTGCTCCACCACACCCAGCTTAAAAGGCTTTCTTTTTAAAATCTAATTTTTATGGCCTTTATTGATTTCAATGTAACATAAATATATGACATTATTCACTTGTACTAGTAGTTTTATGCACATGCACAAAATAGACAAAAACTAGCTTTGTAATGTGTTTTGTTGGCTGTATCATAATTTGGCATAATTAACGTACCAAACTAAAATGTTTTAAACATGTAACTCTTCCAGAAAAGATCTATTTTCAAGAGAATTGCTGCCTGGTTTTAACTGTCCCCAAAAATAAAGTGGCAAGGTTTTCATCTCTGTTTCTGGCAATTAAAAAACCATCATCAATCATTTCAAGGCTGCTAGTAACTCTTTGCTAAGCAGCAGGCATTCATTAATTCAGTGTATTTTTTTACTAAGATATTTTATGTAGGCACACAATTTTCACATTTACCATCTGTACCCTTCAGAAAGCTTACATGGCCTTTTCCTTATAAAATTTTGTCTTTTTACCTAGAGTATAGGAAGTTTTCTGATTGGTCATCTTATAGAGTACACTGTCAATCTCTTTTCCAATACACATGACTCCTGTTTTGCATGATTCGTGTCGGGGATTAGCAGTAACAAAGCTTCTTGTGCAGTGTAGGTACCAGGAATAGGATTTTAGAAATCACTGAGCTTGAATTTTGTACTTTGCATTTGACACCAACCACAACTTGGTGGGAATGTTCTAGAAAGGATTCAAGCCTCAATTTGGATTGGAAGAAATGAACTTTTATACCTCCTAACCCCTGAATGTTTTATGATTTTCTCAATGTGCAAATGATACAGAAATACTTGGCTTTACTTCATGAGCTTGAACCTGTGGTGACTCTTTAAGAATTCAAAATGTTTGCTGATAATCTGCAGTGTGGTGGGCACTAATACCTGTAAGAAACAGATCTATTTCCAAGAGTTAACAAATTCAGTTAAGTGGGAAGAAAGGTATTTTCATGACTATGACTTACTGCCACACTGATGTCTTTTATTCTGTAGATGAGTCAGTGACAGAATATGTGAAATTAGTTACAGCTGTCAAGACTGAAGGTATTCAGTTTGATTTTCACCTACCACGTGAGAAACTATGGTACAGATAAAATGACAGTTAAGTCCCGTGGCTTATTACTTAGAGAACCAAGGCCTAAATATAGACTTAATTTATAGTCTATATTAGAAAATGTACTTGAAGCAGAGAAGAGGTAGGACCAACCATAACAGTGTCTTAATGATCTGGGTGGAAAGAATCCCAAGGATCTTAATATAGTAACAGTCAGGAGGAGGCTGTAGAAGTGAGAATTTGTGAAGATGAAAGCAGTAAGATTTGGTTGAGGGAGAGGATGAAGATAACCAAAGATGGCAGCATTTATTTTACAAATCTCTTGTGTACAGACAGGCTTGAAACAGTCTTGATTCTAAGCTACACTTAAGATTCAGTTTTCTAAAGAATCAGATGAAACAATGTTTAAAAACTTTGCTTAAACTAAAAAAAAAAAAAAAATTGAAAGCCCTACCTGTTGCTGTCAATTCTGTTTGTGGTGCAAGTAGACAATAGCCAAAATTTATTCATTGAAAAGTAAAGGAAAGGTTAAAGCCAGGTTGTGGTACAAAGACTTGAGAAGTATTGAATAGGTAATAATCTGTTTGCTGCAGCCAGAACTTTTAGAGCCCTTGTGTTGTTAAACCTGCTGATGGTAGGTAGGTATATTATATTTCATTTGTAGTTTATTACTTGGTTGATTATAATTTGTGGTATGGTAATCCTAAGAGTGTATCTCAAGAAATAATAACCTTGATTTTCAACAAGGGCACTTAGGAGTGTCTGGTCTTATGGGATGATCTTCAAAGCTGATAGCATAACTATACAAACATTAAACAGTAGCATTTTTAGTGTTGTAAGACTTCTTAAGATGGGTAAACTTATATTCTATTTTTGTTGCTACATTCTAGAATCCTATGGTGTTTTATTCCTGCTTGAATAGTGGTCATTAAATAGGTTTTTTCATCCACTTTAGTTGAAGGCCCAAGATACCCTGTTGAGGGTGATGACTATCATTTTAAAAAGAAAAAAGAACTGAGCATAGTGGTGCATGCCTGTAAGCCCAGTACTTGGGAGACTGAGACAGGAGGATCACAGGTTCCAGGCCAGCCCCAGCAACTTAGGGAGACCCTATTTCAAAGAAAGAAAAAGGGCTGAGGGTGTAGCTCAGAGATAAAATGCCCCTGGGTTCAATTCCTAGTACCAAGAAAAAAGGATTTTCCTATCTGGTGGGGGGGGGGGAGGTCCTGGAGAATGAACCAAGGGCATTCTATCTCCGAACTATACCCCCAACGCTTTTTCTCATTTTGAAATAGGGTCTCCCAAAGTTGCTGAGGCTGGTCTCAAGCCTTCAATCCTCCAGTCTCAGCCTCCCAAGTACTGGGATTACAGGCATGCACCACCACACCCAGCTTAATCTATTTTCTTGAAGGATTATCCTAGTTTATTCTCTTTTCTTGAAAGATTTAGGGGATGTAGTAAAGTATCAGTTAACCCAGAGGAATACACACATCCACCTAATGAGATTTTTGGGACCTTTGCACATATTATTTAAACAATTTAAATTATAGAGTTCAATGTGCTTCTTAACTTTTATGCACAGATGGGCTTATTTTGAGTCACTTGCCAAATGGTCCAACTGCTCACTTTAAATTGAGCAGTGTTCGTCTTCGTAAAGAAATAAAGGTAAGTTTGACATACTGCTTGATTGGCGTTGATCCATGTTATTTGATTAGATTATCTTATAGATCTGATAGATTTTAATATTTGGTCTCCTGATTAAATCCATAATGCTGTTATCTGCTGTGTTTTCTTGTGAGATGGTGATTGAGTTATGGCAGGCAAGCCGTAGCCCTTATTACTATAACACACACATTGATTTTCTAAGGGGACTTTTTGTTTTGGTGCATATTAAAATACTAAATACATCTTCATGAGTTTAAGCCATATGTGGTAATTTGTCATTTAAAAAAAACCTTAAAATCTCTTATATTTGCTGTCTAAATTCTGATACTTGAAATGGCATGGAGAAGTGCTGTTTTGCCAGTTGGCTTAATTTGTTATGATTTTTCATATTTGTAGAGAAGAGGCAAGGACCCCACAGAACATATACCAGAAATAATTCTGAATAATTTTACAACACGGCTGGGTCATTCAATTGGACGTATGTTTGCTTCTCTCTTTCCTCATAATCCTCAATTTATTGGAAGGCAGGTTGCCACATTCCACAATCAACGGGATTATATCTTCTTCAGATTTCACAGGTGAGGAACTTACACCTTGGACTTTGATATCAATCACCAAACACATTTTCAACCTGAACCTATTTTCTGTGTGTGTGTATGTGACAGATACACACACACACATAAACAGGGCCTTGTACATGCGAGGCAAGTGCTCTACCCTTTAACATGAACCTATTTTTCTAATACATTATAACAAATCTTTTAAGACCTATCATAAGGAAATTAATCTGAATAAATTATTTCTTTAGCATTTTAACATTAACTCTTATTCTGTCTTTGAAGATACATATTCAAGAGTGAAAAGAAAGTGGGAATTCAGGAACTTGGACCACGTTTTACCTTAAAATTAAGATCTCTTCAGAAAGGAACCTTTGATTCTAAATATGGAGAGTATGAATGGATACATAAGGTATGTGCTTACTGTCTGAAACCCCCATTTAAATCGTTTTATTGAACCCAGGGGCATTCTACCTCTAGGCTACACCTCCAGCCCTACTTTTAATTATTTTGAAACAGGGTCTCGCTAAGTTGCAGGGGGCCTCACTAAGTAGCTGAGACTAGCTGTGACCCTGGATCCTCCAGTCTCAGCCTCCCAAGTACTGGGATTACAAGCGTGTGCCACCACGCCCGGCTGATTTAAATCATTTTAGAAGTATGTAATGAGAAGGAAACCATATACTTTAAACTTGGGGAGTTTATACCTTAAGCTATGCTTCTGAGTTTCTTCCTCCATGAGCCAGAAACAGTCAATCTGATATAGTATCTGGGTCTCATGATTAATCCTGATTTATTTGAAATAGCATAAATATCACCTGAGCAATGAAAATTCTTGGGCTCCAGCATGTGTTTTTATCTGTATTACAATGTGATTCTACTGCATGTTTCTTGAGAACTACTGCTATAGAAGTTTCATGCAAGTTTGGAGATCATCTTAAATCATAAATGAAAATATCAGTATTTTGAAATATGACATTTTTACTTTAGAATTACATGCTTTACAGATACAGAATAATAACTTCAACACTTTTATATTAGACCTAAGACTTAACTATTCAGGGTCTCAGAGACAAACCCAGAGTTTTTTAGCACTAGTGTTTACTATCTTAACCTACCGTGGTTTTCATTATATTTTTTTCTCCCTAACTTTCAGCCTCGGGAAATGGATACAAGTAGAAGAAAATTCCATTTATAAAGTACTAAAGAAATAGTATTGGATTTTGCTGAATATGCCTATTTTGAACTTGGTAAATTATTTGTGACAGAATGCCCTTTTCAAAATGATGTTTTTGATTATATAAACCTTCTTTCATGTGTGAACAAATGACCAAGTGCCATGAATTGCCCCTCTGTTTATGTAGCAAGTACTAAAATAATTTTGGTGAGAGTTTTAGACGTTGTCATTTACGTTTCCTAGAATAAGTTGGAATCAAGATTTAGATTAACTTTTCTATTTGCATTCTCAAAGAGTGTTGGGCTGGAGGAAATAGCATGGTTAATGAATACCATATAACCCGTTTTAATACCAAATTAATTTTGACTCACCAGGGTCTGGTGCACATAGTTTTAACTTAAATTTAGAGGCCAGATTTTAATACTTCCTTAATCCTTTTGTAAGAGTAAAGAGTTTCAAGAAAAATGTTGTACTAGGACTTGAAGCAGTGTTGCAAATTACTGAAGCTAATCTTTGGTTCTTATTATCTTACTACTTTTTACCTCATTACATGGTACTTTAGTATTCCATTCTGGCCTTGTCTCAAATTCTAAAGTCTTTCTTACTTTTTCTAATGGAATTCTTATTTCCAGTCTTTTCTCTCTGCTACCATCCTTATTAGAGACTTCTGTTATGAAGTAATTAACTACCAGGTATAACTGGTAATACCTCTACAAAGGAATGTCTTTAAAGTATTTTTATTAAAACAAAGTTATTAACCCTGTAAATAACTCAAGGATAGAAACTGCAATTAGCTCCTCCTGACATTAAAAGACTAAAGATTTGCAACTTACCTTGAATTCTTTAGCAGTCTTGAAATGTAAGGCAGAAAGTCATATGAGAAGAGCCGGTGGAAGAAACACTACTAATTTTGCTTAAACTCCTTCAGATGTCCAGAACAGTTTATTGTTTCATACCAATAATAAAGCAAAAAAATTTTATACTAAGTGTTTTATTGTATGCTGCTGCCAGTATATATAAAATAATTACCCTTGTGAAATAGAAATTCATGAAAAATTCAGAGGTAGATGTTAAAGACTGACAAAAGTAGAAGTTTGAATATTATGGCACATGTTTGTTAAAGAGAAGCTTTTGTCCAGGCTTCCAATCTAGCTCTTGAATATTCACTGGTTTGTGAGAGTGGTTTGGGAAACCTGAAAAGGGAGAAAAAGGTGAATTAGAATGAAGCGTCAAAGAATACAGACTTATATTTTCTTCATGAATACCTAAGTTACCCTTTTTCTTATTTTCTGTTTTTTAATAAACTGCTCATGTCCTTCTTTGAATAATAGCTTATCTTATACAGATGGCTCAACTTAAAGTTTTTCAACTGTTCAATGCTGTGAAAGCGATATGCATTCAGGAGACACTACTTTCATCTTTTCCTGTGCTAGTGACATCAGTATCATCCTCTTGAGGAGCTGCTTGGCCCCAGCAGTGTTAATCTAGACTGCTGCATGGTCAAGGGGGTAAACAACCAATACCCCACAATGTATACTATGTCGCTAAACAATTATGTTTGGAAGTTAGGGATCTTAAATGCATTTTGGGATATAACCCTACCATAAAACAAGGAGTATCTGTATTACTTTTAGGGGATTCATTCAAATGTCAGTTTCTAAAGGGCTTTCAATTAAATTAAGCCTGTTCCCGTGTTTTTTTTTAACAGATACAGTTTTTAAGGAAGAATGGGAAAAGCCTGTGATATAGTAGACAGTCAAACCCAAAATCCAAGTTTCTCTTACTTTTTATAACCATTCTGAAGTATCTATCATTCTCTCTTTTTTTTTTTTTTGCGGTACCGGGGATTGAACGCAGAGGCATTCTACCTCCGCGCTACGCCCCCGGCCCTATTTTTTATGCTTTATTTTGAAACCGGGTCTCATGAGGTTGTGGAGGACCTCACTAAGGAGAGACAGAGAGAGACAGAGTGAGAGCTGAGGCTGGCTGCGAACCCGGATCCTCCGGTCTCCGCCTCCCAAAGTACTGGGATTACAAGCGTGCGCCACCACGCCCGGCCTGAAGTATCTATCATTCTCTTTATAAACACATTAATTTGCTCAGATTATTATAATAAGTTAACATAAAAGTCACAAAGTCAAGAAAAAGCTGAACATCCCTTGCAAATGAACAAGAGTACTTGGGAGAGCAATGTGACAATATCTAATGAAGATTGGATAAACTAAGGTTTATTTATATGTAGAATACTATAGAGCAGCTAAAATGACATATATACATAGACCCAAGTCTCAATAATATTTATGCCTTAACAATATTTGTGTTATAAAGCTATAAAACATAGTAAGTACATGTAATAAGAAGTAAAAACAGTCAGGGTGATGGTGCACACCTGTGATCCCAGTACTTGGGAAGCTGAGACAGGAGGATCTCAGGTTCAAGGCCAGCCTCAGCAACTTAGCAGCACCCTGTTTCAAAATTAAAAAGGGGCCGGGCGTGGTGGCGCACGCTTGTAATTCCAGTACTTTGGGAGGCGGAGACCGGAGGATCCAGGTTCGCGGCCAGCCTCAGCGCGCGCGCGCGATCTCTCTCTCTCTCTCTCTCTCTCTTTCTCTCTCTACCTAGTAAGGCCCTCTGCAACTTCGTGAGACCTGGTTTCAAAAATAAAGTATAAAAAAATAGGGCTGGGGGCGTAGCGCGGAGGTAGAACACCCCTGCGTTCAATCCCCCGTACCGCAAAAAAAAAAAAAAAAAAAAAATTAAAAAGGGGCTGGAGGTGTAACTTCAAGGTAGAATATCCCTGGATTCAATTGTAGTACAAAAAAAAAGTTAAAACCAACTTCAGGATGTTACATGGAAAGGTAGAAAGAGTATGATCTATTTTATTTTTAAAAATTAACAAGATATACAGCATTTAATTCAGAATGGTAGATACATGGTTCATCTTTATTTGAAAATCTGCGGTATTTCAAAAATGTTTGAGATATAAAAAAAATCAATGCTATGGTGAAAAACTGAAGCCGTTTTAACTTCACTTAGTAGAACAGCAAACAGTCTAAGGTTTGTTCCACAAGGGTTCAGCAAAAACATATTCATGCTTCTGGTGGAAGATCAAAGTATTATGTTGCAATGATTATCAAGTATTATTAAAATTTTAAATACTCATTCCTTGTTGACTCATTTTACTTACAGAAACTTATCTTAATAATTAGAGATAAAGTCTACATATAGATACCAAGATTTATGCTTCACTGTAGCCTCAAATTTAGAAATTTCAATATTATTATTATTTATTAAATGAAGAACATTTAAGTAATGGCACACCACTAAAAATAGTATGTTTCCTTGTAAAAGAAAAGGAAATAGATCTATTAATAGTGGTTATTTCTAAGTGTACTGATCATGGTAAAGAATTTCTTTTCTTACATTGCCTGTTGTTAAATTACCTGTGCTGAGCTGTTTTTTATATAATTTTTAAAAGCTCTATTTATGACTTTAAAGACTCCAATGTAGATTTTTATATCCATGCTACTCAATATAGGCCTAAGACCATCAGTGTATAAAACCAGAGCTGCTAAGCAATGCAGGTTCTAGAGCTTCACCTCAGACCTACCAAATTATAATATGCATTTTAGTAAGGGATTTGTAGATTCAATCAAGTTTTTGATAAGCAATGCCTTCACACCCAGATATTCTTTCCTGAGCTCAGTTACTTTGAATCATAATATCAACAAAGTTCTTATACTGCTGGGATTAACAGCCATTATTTTACTTTGAAATATGGGTTCTTACTCAGTCATTTATAAACTTGAGCAAGTCATTTAAACACTTATCTGTAGACTCCTGTGAAATAAAACTAAGGGGCTGCTCAGGCTTCTTAACAGTATTTTATGTCAAATGAAAATAAGCCACTCTGTAAAGTGAATTTATCAGGAACTCTGGTTTAAAAAGAATCTTTAATAAACCATAAAAGTGTAAAACTTGGCCAGGTGTGGTGGTGCACATCTGTAATCCCAGTACTTGGGAGACTGAGATGGGAAGATCACAGATTCAAGACCAGCCTCAGCAACCTAGCAAGACCCTGTTTCAAAACAAAAGCTAAAAAGGGGCAGAGGGTATAGCTCAGAGGTAGAACCCCACCCCTGGGTCCAATTCCCAGTATCACCACCAAAAAAAATTAATCCTATAAAATTCCACAAAAGAATTAATACTGTTATAAAATATGAAAGTGCTAGACTATTAAAAAGATTACTTCATTTTAGAGAACCTGTTATTTAGAGCCCTCTTCCACCATGTTTCAGAAAATTTAGCCATCTTAACCAGTAATTGTATTGACTTGAAACATGGTATACTTACACAGAGACTTACTGGACACTCCCAAGTCTACAAAACTTAAGAGAGGGCACATCTATGAAACAAGGTATTTTAGGAGCAGCTTCCTAAACTTTGCAAGTCAGAATATTAGTAAAGGGTGTGCACTATGTACAAAATCTTAAAGCACTACTAGCTTAAGTTTGCTGCTTGTAGTTCAGTATCAGTGAGTATACAGCCTACTAAAGTACTAAGGATTAAAAAGATAGCATCCTTTAGCTAACATGATGGTGCATGCTTTGTAATCTCAGCAATTTGGGAGGCTGAGGCAGGATAGAGGATCACCAGTTGGAGGCCAGCCTGGGCAAGATGTGCTCAAAGGTTTAAAAAAAAAAAAATTAAAAGGGATAGGAATACAGCTCAGTGGTAAAGAGCTTGCCAGCATGTGTGAGGCCCTGGGATTAATCTCTAGCACTGCAAAAAAAAAAGAAAACCCTGAATTACACTTTGGTCACAGGTCTTGGACAAACATTTTTTACACACGTGACATTTGATCTGGAAGAAACCAACTAACACATAGAAGCATGCTTTAATAAAATGAGTTGTTTCTTAATCCTTTTGAAATCCAATCAACTGTCGGTCTGCCACCACAAACTCAAATATCTCCTTTCTCTCCTTTTTTATCTTTGTCCAACAAATGAAAATCAAATGTAAAACCTGGTATTTCTCACTTCAAATGCCTGTTCCATGTCCGCTTATTCAAGTATCCCCCGACTTCCTTTCCTAATTCCTAATTCTTTGTTCTACTGCCCTGTATCTGGGTTGTATTATAGCAGTAACATCAGAATTCATCCAAATCAATTGGTAGTTCTTTAAAAGTCATTCCCTACAAACACTGCAGATTTCTCAAAAACTGTATAAATATTTGCCAGGTACATAAAAATAAAAGTAACCTAGTACTTGACCCCAAAATATACATGCCATTAGGCCAATGCTATAAAAAAAAACATGATATATCAGAGCAATGGAGTTTTGTAGTAACTCTTTTTTGTTTTATGGGGAGTGCGTGTATTAGGGATGGAACCCAGGGGCATTCTATCTCGCTAAATTATCATGCATCCTGTCAGCCTCCCAAGTACTGGGATTACAGGCATGTGCTACCATGCCCAGCTTGCTTTATGGTTATTAAATCCTCTATTTAGCCCCCTTTATGATGACATAGAAAGTATTTGTTCATGACTATTAAATCAACAAGTTTCATCAATTCTCACTTTATTTTTGCCTGTACTGGGGATTGAACCCAGGGGCATTCTACCTCTGAGCTACACCCCCAGCTCTATTTTTCATTCTTTTTATTTGAAACAGGGTCTCATTAAGTTGCGGAGGGCTTCACTAAGTAGCTGAGGCTGGCCGTGAACCTGCGATTCTCCTATCTCAGCCTCCCAAGTACTGGGATTACAAGCATGCGCCACCACGCCTGGCTCTCACTTTCTACAGAAAAAGACTGGAAACTTAAGAGTGCCAAACAAATGCATGGAATGATCTTCTAAGTGCTGCAAATAAAAACACCTGATCAGTTATTCCTACTATGTGGGGTTTTGTTTTACTTAAGGAAACTTACCTCTGAAAGATTCATTTGACTACAAAAAGGAACAGACTTTCTGGGGTCTGAAGGGATTTGTACTTGAAGATACTCCAGTCAGCAGGGGATCATGTTGTGCATTCTGCAGACAGAACTGTTTCAAGTCTGCAGCTGCCTGGGAAACCTATAGGCAACAAGAGGGGGAAGGGTACCAGTTGGTAAGGTTTTAATGATTTCCTCAAATCTTTGGAAATAACTTGTAATAAATAGAGCACTACTCTTAACTCAAAAGAAGATGCTATATACTAGTTGAAAACTAACAGTCATATATTGGCTCTTAGACCTAAAACACTGCTTGTAATGAAGACTAGTTTATAGTATGTTTTCTTTTGCTTATTAGAAGCAAATGATTCAGTACACACTATAATTACACTTACCTACAAAATATAGCACATTTTGTTTATTTATTAATAAAGGCTGTTCAAGTGCAAGCCTGTGGGTACTTAACATCTTTTTCTATTAAAAACATTACATTGTATTAGAGGTTAAATAAAAACATTCTAACAAACTAGTACTCTATCTTAAAAGCAGTATTACAAGCCTGTGGGTACTTAACATCTTTTTCTATTAAAAACATTACATTGTATTAGAGGTTAAATAAAAACATTCTAACAAATGAGTACTCTATCTTAAAAGCAGTATTACTGGAAAAATGCTACTGTGGATTAACATAATGTGGGTTAATTAGCATAGAATTTAGAAAACCAAACACTAAGAATGCATTGAGTATATTCTTCAAATTTACAAACTATTATACTTGCATTTAAAACTAAAAAAGATTAAAAGAGGGATGCATTCAATCATATAAATATATGCTATTTGCATATTTTGGTAAGGTGATATAGGATATAAACAAAATAACCGTAAAGTCACAGATGTTCCTAATTGGGTAGCATTCCATACATATATGAACACCGATTGGTAAATAACATTTGAGGCAAATACATAAGTTTCTTAAAGGCAGGCTGTTCAGAAAGATTGTTAAACTGAGGTTTGCTGTTAGCCTTTAAAGTCACATGACAGAAAGTTGTCACTGTCTCCAGTTCTGTAACATTAAACAGTTAGTACACTAATACCAGAACAATGAATGGTTCAGTTGTAGAACACGAATGACTAAAAGATGCCCCACTATCCTAAGTCTTGAATTGAGGTTGAAGATGACAGAATAAATGATTATTTCTCCTAAGTCTTAGCTATCCTTAAGGAGATTGACAGAATTGTCCATTGCCTGACTGTGTCTTTTGAAAGAGTTAATAGCCCCACAGATTACAAACTGTATCCCAGATCTGAAGAAAGGATCCATCATCCTGAGATGAATCTAAACTCCTCCCATCGATTTGTGTTTAACTTATACAACAGTCCATAGTAATGAATTCCAGAGTTTTATTAGCTCCTGTAAGAAATACCTGCACTTTTAAAATCCTTGTATCAAGTACTTTTACAAATGGCTGCATTCTTGCCTCACATTCTGACCCCGAAAAGAAGTGTAGCTAAAGTAAGGGACAGTATCAGTTTTCACAATGTTTTAGTATTTGGTTTCATTTACATTAATCTGCAGTAAGCATGCAGTAAAGTGCCTGTTAATTTTGTTTAAAATGTAGGTAGTATCCAAATTAACTTCTTTTCAAGCTTCTCGAGCACCATTTTGTGCCAGCTGTATATACTTCTAGGCACTAAGAATAAGAAAGAAAAAAGACAAGGTGCTCTGCAGTAAAAAGAATGATTTGTTACATGGTCATTGGGTACCTGAGGGAAGGTGTCTCTGAGTTGACATTTAAGCTAAGATCTCAATGACAACAGATCTAGCCAAACACCACTGAAAAACAAGCAATGGGGAAACCTGAGACAGACTCAAACAGATCAAGCTGCTAGCCCCCAAGGCATGGTAATAATCACCTTTCAGGAGGTTGAAACTGTAATCCTGGCATAAATTACTGTGCCTCTTTACTCTTCAGAAGTATCCTGACCTACCTGTGGTAGAGTTGGTTAAGCATTTGTGATAATTTTTATCAACTGTATTCAAATATAAAGATTTAAACAGAGCAAGTTTGTGCTGGTTTAAAAATATCACAAAAATGCACCTAGCACAGACAAAATAGGTACACAATATGAAATGAAACCTATCCACGTTTAGCAAAATGCCTGGAGAAAACTCATTTAAATCCCAAGTGGGATGCCCTCCCCTCCTTGCTACATCCTTAACATCAAACCGAATCATTTGTGATGGTTTTAATGATCCTACTCAAAAGCCTACAGAATTGGGTACATAAGGCAGAATCTAGCTGGGGAATCAGGGAGGCAGGAGCTCGAGTTTTCAAGGTTGAAGCTCTTGGGAGCATTTGGTTTGAAGACTTTATCTCATTTTCTTTGGCAACTAGGGCTAAGTACCACTCTCACCAGCCCCCTCCTTTTTTTTGCCTTCCTGACCTATTTTTTTCCTTTCCTGGCTCACTTCAATCTATGATAGAGGCACACATGAATTTCAAATTTCAGAGCTAAATCCAGCCAAGATGACCATAAACCACTGGCAAGCAGTATTTTGGAGAATAGAGAAATGGATTCCAAACAACAGTCTACTCTTAAAGACCAGGAAGTGGGGATTCCACAGCAAGACCCATAGTTTCCCTTCTCTCCTGAGGTTACCACAACCAAGTAAGCCAGATGCCTGACATTTCTCGTTACAGAAGCGAAATAAAACTTTCCACAAAACTTCAAAACTTCCTCTCCACAAAACTTTCAGAAAGAAAAAAAAAAGACTTGCCTGATGAGTCTTTATTTAAAATCAAATTGTTTTGAAAACGCTGCTTCTTACCAGGGTAGTGATTTGTATTCGTCCGTTTCTTTTTTTAAATCACAACGTTTCACGAGTAACCTGAACTACTGCATCAGAAAAAAAGCCACTGTTTATGATTATAAAAATAAGGAAACGCTTGCAATAGCACTTGAATGTCAGGTTGTCATACCAACAAGGACAAAAGGCTTTTTCCCCAAAGTAAATATCCCAAGTCAAGGCCAAAGCTAACCAGGCGTTAATACTGGCCCACTCTAACCACTTTCTTGGCATGTGGTCTAGCAGATGCCCCCAAGGTCAGATCTGAGCAAACTAAGACCAACAAGTATGAAATGTTCGCTTTGTCCGAAGTTGTACGGCACAAGACAGGTAATCTTTGACTCCGGGAACGTGTCGAAAGCAAACGTGCTTCTTTAATCCGTAAAGTTATGCAAGAATTAGTTTTCAAGTACGTGTGCAATGGACGAGAAGATTTGGAGGTAAGAATCTAGCACTAATGGAAGTAGGTTTGAGAAAGATCTGAAGGGAAAAGAAGGAACAAGTCTGCTCTGAATCAAAAGTCGGGAAATACCCAGTCCACTGAGGAACACCCGCGGAGGCAGCTGGCGAGGGAAGGGAAGGGAAGGGAAGGGTGCAGCTGCTGGCGAGGACAGCCGAAGAGTCACCGCGGAGGGAGGGAGGGAGGGAGGGAGCCTGGGAGGAGGGCCGGAATGCGGGCGGCAGTGCAGCGCGGGGGCAGCCCGCCTTGGAAAGTCCTGGGCGGAAGGGCGGGCTGATCGCCCCAACACTCCGCGGCAACTTCTCTAAAGCTGGCTGTTCCCGGGCCGTGGCCGCCGGATCGCCGCCGCGGAGTGAGAGCCGCGCGCGTCCCGCCCGCCCCGGCCAGCTCGACCGCCGCGGGGTCCCACCCGCCGCCGCCGCTCCCCCTCCCCCTCGGCCGCCGCCCCCGCTCACCTTCACGCGGTTGAGCCCGGCCTCCAGCCGGAGCTGCTGAACCACTTTCTTCATAGCGGCGACGCTGGAGGAGCCAGACATGGCGCACGCGAGGGCCGGGCCGACTCTTCGGGGCGCGGGTCGGCGGGTCGCGGGTCGGCGAAGCCAGACGGCGGAACGGCGCGCGGCGGGGGCG
>PVJS01012791.1:0-43241 GCA_004027185.1 Glis glis | reverse complement strand
GGAGGCTGAGACAGGAGGATCACAGGTTCATGGCCAGCCTCAGCTACTTAGTGAGGCCCTCCGCAACTTAGTGAGACCCTGTTTCAAAATAAAACATAAAAATAGGGCTGAGGGTGTAGCTCAGATGTAGAATGCCCCTGGGTTCAATCCCCAGTACTGCAAAAAAAAAAAAGGAACAATGTTTGACATTTTCTCATAAACTTAAACACTATTGGATCCAGCACTCTTACTCCTAGTAGTTTATTCAAATGAACGAAAAATTATATTCACACAAATATGAGTATGTGGATGTTTATCATAGCTTTGCTCATAATAATAAAAAATGGGAAATAACCTAGATGTTCTTTAACAGGCATATGGGTAAACATATCATGGCCCATCTTTAAGATAGAATACTGCTCAGCAACACAAAGTTAGGAACTATCGGTTTATACAAAAGTATGAATAAATATTAAGTGCACTTTATTAAGCCAAGGAAGCCACATCTAATGACTGTGTATTGTATGGTTCCATTTATAGGGCATTCTGAGAGATGATTAGACAAACAAAATAAAATTATAGAAGTTATTAACATATCAGAGATTGTCAGGGTAGGTATAGCTCAGAGGTAGAATGCCCCTGGGTTCAATCCCCAGTACCATAAAAGTAATAAATAAATAGATAAATAAATATAAAAATGATATGAAGCCAGGTGTGATGGCACACACCTATAATTCTCAGTACTTGGGAGACTGAGACAGGAGGATTGCAGGTTTGAGGCTAGCTTCAGCAACTTAGAGAGACCCTCAGCGACTTAGAGAGACCCCGTTTCCAACTAAAAAATAAAAAGGGCTGGTGGTGTAGCTCAGAGGTAGAATGCCCCTGGATTCAATCCTAGTACCCTTCCTCCAAAGTAATATGACTAGCACAATCTTCTTAAAAAAATAAACCAAAACTAAAAATGGGAGCATATTTCTGTAAGTGGAGACAATGATGTAGAAATAGAAGAAAGCATATAGGCATCTCCACATTTCTTGACTTAATACAATGTACATAAATTACCTTTTCTTTTTTTTTTTTGCGGTACCGGGGATTGAACCCAGGGACATTCTACCTCCGCGCTACACCCCCGGCCCTATTTTTTATACTTTATTTTGAAACCAGGTCTCACGAAGTTGCAGAGGGCCTCACTAAGTATAGAGAGAGAGAGACAGAGCTGAGGCTGGCCGTGAACCCGGATCCTCCGGTATCCGCCTCCCAAAGTACTGGGATTACAAGAGTGCTCTACCACGCCCGGCATAAATTACCTTTTCTATGAAGAGCTAATAACCACCTCTATTGTTAACCTAAAATCTATTAAGAGAGAACATTAAAAACAATAGTTTACTTATGATTTTGTGTCAAAATCACTGCAGTAAGATTAGATTTGAGATATCCCAAATCCATCACTCACTGTAACTTTAAGCAGATTCCTAAAAGCTCTATGCATTATTGGTAAATAAGGCCACAAGAGGAGCACATTTCTCATTTCATGTTTACATATTTAATCATACATATGCTGTCATCTTACCAAAAACTTCCATAAATACCACTCCACTAAGTACCACATAATCATACCATTGAAAACACAGTTCACCAGGATTCTGTTTTTAGGAGCAACTACCAAATAAATTACAAATGACTAAATTATAATAACAAAAGAAAATGTAAGAATAGGAACAGAAAAATGACATTATGCCTGAGAAGCGTTAGGTGTGTTGGTGAGGAGATCGGGTGCCGAAGGAAGATGAGAGATGCTGGCCTCTTTCATCTAACCTAGTGAGGAGTCACAAAAAGTTGGCCAGCCCCGATGGGAGAAAATAAGGTTTAAGCATATTTTTTAAAGTTTTATAGGTGACTGCAATGCATGTGTATCTATGTTTATAGCCGCACAATTCACAATTGCTAAACTTTGGAACCGGCCAAGATGCCCATCAACTCATGAATGGATTACAAAACTATGGGATATGTACACAATGGAATTTTACACAGCCATAAAGAAGAACAAAATTACATCATTTACAGGGAAATGGAGGGAACTGGAGAACATTTTGCTAAGTGAGATTAGTCAGTCACAAAGAGTGAAATGTCAGATGTTCTCCCTAATATGTGGAAGCTAGGGAGAATGGGACTTAGAAGGGACTCCAGACAAAGAAGAAAACTTTAGATGAGCAAGAAGGCGACCTAACTGAGGGAGATGGGAGGGGGGAAGAGGGAAATACACTAATGCACACAATGTATATACACAAATTTATCAGAATCAATCACTATGCTGAGCACGAAAAGGAGGGAAGGGGGAGGGAAATAGTGTGGGATTTGAGGGAGGGCTAAATGAGCAATGTGTGCATGCATGCTTCTGATACCCTGACACTTATCAAAATGTATAACTACAATGCACCAATAAATAAATATATTTAAAAAAATAATTAAAACATATTAGATGAGAAGTGGATGATAAGATGAAACACATTTCTTGATTTTCATAGTAAGGTATTAGTAGATATTCAACCTACCATGTCCTGTTGTCCTCTATATAGGACATTGATAAGTAATTGAGCAACAAATAGACCACTAATGGTCACTTGGAAATAACTATTATGATCTTAGAGTTCTATCCTTTTGAGAAAAGTAATAGGTGAATGATTAGAACATTTGAAAAAATATATATATTTCATATATATTTGAAAATATAGTAAGGCTATATTAAGTTCTAGATTATGATTTCTAGCCTATTTTAATCTTTGTGTCCACTTCCTTGAAATATTTGCAGAATTGAAATTTTGTCAGTAGGGGGCGCAGGAGAGACACTGAGACAGGAAGGGGGTTCTGATCCCTGCTTCCAGTACCCTCATCAGCGGGCTCCTGCAAGGCCCCAAGCTGCCCAATGCCTGGCTCCCACAGCAGGCACGAGCCCATTTAACATTGTCATGCCCACCAGAAGTGGTCAGAAGGAAAGAAGCGTTCTTTTTGATCAGAAGGCTTTGACATCAATTATGGAAAATAAGTGAGTTTCTTACTGGAATTAGCAGACATGGTTCAGGATGGCTTCTTTTTTGTTATTATATTTTTATTCGTGCATTGTAATCATACATCTTGATGAAGTTCAAGGTGATAGAGGCATACATGCACACCGCACTCATTGAGCCCTTCCCCAGTTCCCGCCCGATTCCCTCCCCTCCTTCCTGTGCTCAGCACAGTGATTGACTTTTCTAAGTTTGTGTATGTACATCATGTCCATTGAGGTGTTTCCTTCTTCCCCTCTCCCATCTCCTTCAGTTAGGTCACTGGCAAGAATGTGAAGTAGGAACTCTCATACACTGTTGGTGGGATTGCAGATTAGTGCAACTACTTTGGAAAACAGTGAAGGATCCTCAGAAGAATGGGAATGAACCTACCATATGACCCAGCAATACCACTCCTGGGTATCTACCCCAAAGAATGGAAACCAAACTACCAGAGTAATGCATGCATATCTATGTTTATAGCTGCACAATTCACAATTGCCAAACTATGGAACCAGCTGAGATGTCCATCAACAGATGAATGGTTACAAAACTATGGGATATGTACACAATGGAATTTTACTCAGCCAAAAAGATGAACAAAATTATGTCATTTGCAGGGACATGGATGGAACTGGAGAACATTATGCTAAGTGAGATTAGTCAGTCACAAAAAGGGAAAAGTCTGATGTTCTCCCTCATATGCAGAAGCCAGGGAGAAATTGGGACATAGGAGGGAGTTCAGGATGGCTTCTGGTGCAATGTCAGCCATGGTGATGAGCTCAGGAGAAACAAAACTCAGGAAGGTCACAGAAATCCCTCTTTCGCTGATGGGTATTGCCCAGAAGGGGCCAATCTGAGCTCTCAGGTTGAGTTTAGAGACTTAACACTGTGCATAGAGGCCAGAAAATGTCACCCATTGAAACTAGTGTCTGGCTTCAAATATTTTAATAGAATTCTATTTAAAAATTTGTCTTAGTGTTTTCATGACTCATACAAGCAGTAGTCACTTATGTCCAGTAAAGGGGAGTTTCATTACCCACCAGAGGAGACACAGTACTATCAATTTTACATCTTCGAAAATGTCTATTCTGGTAATATAAGACAGTACTTAGCTGCGTGTGGAAGAGTAAATGATATACAAGTGGATGATGTGGATCTGATACACATATTGGAGAAAAATATCATGACTTTTTGTTTTAAAATATTGAAACATCTTAAAGGTTTCAGATGGCAGGTTCAGAAGCTTCACCTGCCTCCTTTCAGAAAAAGGAAGAAAGAAAGAAGAAAACTTAGAGAAAAATGAAACTACTAATACAAGTAAGAGCTCAGAACAGCATTTGAATTCCCATCACACCACACCTGGTAAGAATCAGTCTACCACAGCGTCATCAATCATGCTAAGGCTGTCAGTTTTGACATCCTTTAAGTCTACATCGTGTGCTTAATGACTACATGACAGAAAATGTAAACAGACACCACGAATCCAGGTATGCAGGACATGTATGTGTGTGTATGTTTGCATTTGAATATTTGGTGTAGAGAAGTGCAAAAACACAAAAATCACAGCATGTGAAACTGCCCCTGAAAACACATATGCACAACAGATACATGCAAACTTCTAGCAACAAGAATCAAAACGCACACACACAAATTCAAGCAATTTTTACACAAAGTCACAGAGTTCACTTTAATTAATTTACTCAATGCACGATGAAGTAGATAGATCAAGAGGTATATTACAATATGTGCCTGTCGATGGGTGGATTACATTCTTTAGAGACATACCACTACCCTTCATTGTGACCCATCAAATTGTGACTTACTAATAGGGATTCAGGAGTAGCTGGTGAGCCCAACACAAGCTCTGCATTAATAATTCATCAGGTGCAAAGTAAATAAATAAATAAAAGGATAGTGAAGTACCTGAATATTTGAAAGCCCATGTGTATTTTTTTTTTTGGTTTAAAAAAACAAAAATAACCACAAACGCAGGTTCTGATATTATTCTAAGCAGATTGCTTGCTTTTAATTGATCATAGGAGAAATTTTATTCTTTCAACAGCTTGGTTAATATTCTTCCGGCATAACAGGATTATGGAGTTTAGCAGTTTTTCTCATGTTTCAGAAAGATGTATCATTCAATGTTTTCCAAAGTGCCCATTTTGTGGACTCATCAATTACAGATTTGTAATCATAAAAGTCTCCAATTTCCTTCCCACACCCTCCACAACATACATTCCCTGCACTCAGGGGCCCTGATTTGGAAGAAAAGTTGTGAGGTTAAATGCAGAGCGACAAAAATGAAAACACCGCATTTCAAACTCCAAATTGTACCATTCTCTTTCAATAAATGGTGCAAAATCTGTTTGGCTGCTAATATATCGTTGGTGACCCCCAGAATCTGAGGCAAAATATGATGAAACTTTCCTTTTCTTTTTGAATTAATCTTCTCATCTCTAACTCAGTAGATTTGCAAGTGAAACAGCTTTGTAAAACTGAATCATAGCATGAAATATAGTATTCAAGTCTCAGAAACTATTCCCAGAATGTCAAATTCATTTAATAGTACAATTCTGTCAATTTAAAAAGCATTGGAAATGTGAAAGGAAAATCTCATACACACACACACACGCATGCATGCACGCACGTACATACCCTTTTCTATATGTGTAGAGAACAGTTTTTGTTTCTCTCTCAATTTTTTTCTGTTAGCAAAACAGAATGGTAAGCGTTGCTATTAATTTTGCATTGTCAAATTACCAGTCTTCAGCAGGACTTTTCAAAGTTCTGGGGTAACCAGTACTTCTGTCATGCTATTTGATCATGTAAATTCTGTCAGGTCTTCACATGGACAGATAATTCCTTCCTCAAATCCTCATGTTAGGGGATATTTATGTGTATCCAGGTACAAATAATCAAATACTCCATAAATTCTCTCATCATACCTCAAAAAATAAAGCAGGAATAAGTTAAAATGGTCAAGAAAGAAAGTGAAAGGAAATCTATAGCCAGACATTTTTGAAGTGGTAGATCGGTTTGCATTTGTGTTTTTCTATTTTATATGTGGGCACATGCTTGATTTCTAGAAGGACGATTATGTATGCTAGGGATCTAACTTTACAAAGAAAATCTAATGGCAACAAAACGTTGCTGTAAAATGATTAATATCGTTTACTCCCCTTGAAAGTATTATTTTATTTGGCTTTTTCTGAAAATATCGAAATGGCATATGGGTAGGTAACTGTTTCAACTAAATAATTCCACATGGGGGCCAGCTTACTGCTAATGCCTGCATTAATTCAAAGTCTAGTTTCTTACTTAGGCCGAATCTTTCTCTTTACCTCATTACTTAATCTAACAATGGCAACTCGCCAGAGGGACCCCTCGCCCCCCTCCAAAGACACGTTTCAAATTTCCTTTAAAACAACAGAATATATTACTAGTTAAAAATTCACAAGGAAACTTCACCGAAGAAGGGAGAACGACTTGCATCTGGCCCTGTGAGCTATTTTTTCAAAGGTTATCGGCGAGCCTCGCTTTCAAAGTGGTTTTCCCTGCACTTCAGATGCTAGAATATACTTCATACAGTAGTAATAAAGGGTTACACCAGAATTAATGAAAAGGTTCCATGCTCACATATAATAAATAAGCACCTAATTAAAGGCACGGTTAAGCCAGAAGCACAGATATTGTCTTTTATATTAATATCTATTATGCTTCTTTAGCGTTTGCTGGGAGCCTCTTCAGCTGACTGATGTCTGAAGTGAACACTAAGGAATCGCTCAGCTGGTGGCTGGCACTGGTCTTGAAGAGAGTTAGTAAGGAACACTTTGCAGTCTTTCAGAGTTTCTCCACCAGCTGTCACCAGCTATAGGTGCTGAAAAGACCCTGTCACTTCATCCAAAGGGATTTACTTGGTCAGAAGGAAAATTTAAATACAAAGCATGCTCTAAGAAGCTAGTGAAAAGGATTATGAGCGTACAAGAGCACATGTGTATACGACACTAATACATCTTTAGGAAATTTCAGATTCCCAAAGCCAGGATTACTGCCAGGGGCAGGGTGGTAGACCTATGCAGAGACCTTTACCACCAGAGTTATTATCTTCCAACTATTCAATTCAACTTTATAGGTCTTTTATCAAGGCCATTAAAAAAAAGAAAGAAAGAAAGAAAGAAAAAGAAAAAAAAAAAGAAAGGGAAAGAAAAACTCCCATCCCTTCAATGGAGAATTAAGAAAACACATTCAGGTTCTGTTATTATTGAAAATCACCTGTATGCAAATATACCGTTGCCTTGTGTACACAGTCCAATTTTCTTGCCCTTGTCCAAATTTACCAAGGAGATGCATCTGACTGAAAGCAAATCGAAGCAGGATGCATCTTAGACTTGCTAAGCAGCGGGATGAGAGAGTGTGGGGACTCATCTTCAACAAGAGGAGGTGTCCTGAAGTGTCCCCGGGCAGGGGGATTGGGTGGTGGTGGAAAGTCAGCCCTCTTCCCAGGATGGTCGGGAACAAGGTAAAATATTCCTGTTGTCAGCGATTAAATAGGTGACAGATCATCTGGTCTTATAAGTGATGTGAGAAAACTTCAGAAAGGGTCCTCTTAAAGACAGAGAAAAGAAACACAGTTCAAATGTAGGCACCCAGCATGAAAATGCCCATTTCCAATTCACAACAGCAGCAGGTGGCTTGGCCAATGCTCACCCTTTAGAGGAGACTCATGCCGCCTCTGGACCCTCCTGTTTGCTCCAGAAACAGACAAGAGGGAAAATTACACAGGCGGCCAGCTATGTCATCGCCACTGAGGCAGAATGTTGGCATGGTGACAGCGGAGGGCTCCTCACTGCGTAGTTCACCTCCTTCAGCCTGGGCTGGCTTCACGAACATGTGGCCAAAGATAAAGGTGCACATACATTTTAGAGGAGAAGAAAATCTTACACGAGTGAGAGAAGCGAGGGGATATTATTCACAAGAGAGGCAGGCATTCACAGATGGCAAGGAAATTCCCGCTCCCGACGATATAGACTGAGAAAAGAGAAGATCCCAAGTACAATCGCTCCATGCAGATTTTAGGAGGAATTTGTTAGAAGCCATCATTGAGAGCATTTATTTGTAAAAGGGAGCAAGCTGTTCAGAAGCGTAGCACAAGTCGAAGAGTCCGCCTTTAGATGTCACTACAACCTCACTACTGCACTTCCAAAATTCCCATGAAGGATTAGAATAGTTTGACACCAGCCCGTATACTCTGTACATTTCTGGGAGAGGGTGCATAGCCTTCTCTAAATTTCTTCGCGGAGGCAGTGGCTGTGGCCGTCCCAGCAAAGCTGATTAAGGAAGCAACTTGACTTGGATGCAGCCTCTCTGCCGGCCCTAAGCTGCCTTGTACAGTCACCTTATTGGAGACAGGCCCTAGCCAGGAGGTAGCACAACACATGCAAATGAGATGCACCCCCCCCAAACTGGTTGGTGATCCTATGTACAGTCTCACGTGCACCCAAAGTGATTGATACACTGGTCATAATACACTCTCTTAAAACTAGCATCTATTATTTAGGAATATGGCTGTTTTTGTTTTTGCTTTTATACTAGACAGGTGACATATCTATGCATGGATGAGTATATAGATGGATGGATGTATAGATAGATAGATATCCAGGCAACACATTAAAGGAATAATAATATAGTATTTCAAGATTTCTGCAAGTACAAATGGGTAATATTTCTAAAAATTTCACAGCAGTTTCTCAGAAAAAAAACAAGCCAAAAGAAATTTAACCCTCTTATCTCAGCCTTATTTTGACTACCTAAAGTAGCAAAATACCACGGCAAAGCAACATTTGTGCTTAAATTATTTTTTTTCCACAGGAAGGCGTGGCAAACACTCACAATCCAAGAGCCATGTATCCAAGGAAGTCCAACTAACTATTAGACCCAAAACTAACTCTGATAACTGGCATCCAAACTAAAATCTGGGAAAAACGGAGACAAATCAACTCTCCAGTGAAAACATTACCAAATGCTGTGCAAAGCAGCCGCCTATACATTTCTAATCAGTATTCATTTCCTGTCCTTAAAATAAACAGAAAACAGATTTCTCCATTTTTCCTAAAATCAATCTTTTGCAGTATCTGTCAGTCGCTTTCTCCCAATTAGTATTCTACATTCATTTGTTTTCGTGGTAAGTTAATTTTTTTTCTTTCAACATACCTTGGCTCGGGTGTTCCATTCAATACTTGTAAATGGCATGACAGAGTAAGACCGTGTTCCTTGAGGCCACCAAACTTGGAACTTTGTTAATGAATCGAGACGAATCAAAGATACCTTATTAATTATTGCTTGCCTGGAAAGTTAAGCTTTGGCTTTTCACCTCACTGGGCCGGAGAACAAGATTGCCTTTGGCCATGTCCGAGGGGCTCATTAAGGCATCTCTGGGGAACGGGAAGAAATTGTTAGTGAAAGGCAGTGGTCAGTGCTTCTCCCAGAAACCCAGCAGGGAAAGGAAGCCCTTCTCGCGGAGAACTAACAAGGCTGCGTGTACTACACCTGTAATCAAACGGGTCTGGAAATGCCTGGAGACCCCTGTGCAGTCTTTGTGATTTGGGCAGTTATGTGAAAATGCTGAATCCAATCCATAATTGATGTGCGCGCGCAATTATAATCCTCCAGATAGCTGAGAAATATTGCAGTTCCGAGCCTCAAGAAGTGGTCAACTTTAACAGGTGTGGCGTACACGAAGATATTGGGTAGAATAAAAGAGGAAACTTTTATTTCCGGCATTGGCAGCTGGAAGGTAATTGAATCTATGACTGTTTTGCTTAATGAGTGTAACTGTGTACAGCTTTTTGATAGCTAGTGGACCTAGGGTACAGGCTATATTGCACAGAACATAGTTCAAGTCCCTTACATTGTACATCCCTCTACAGGTACATAGTTTCGGTTCTGCAGAAGGTGGAAAGGTCTCCTCTCCATAGGCGGACCATTAGGCATGAATGTTCATGGGAAACAGAGACGTTTGCTCTTGCAGGTTTGGAAGGAGTGGGGATTGGGGATACTGGCAATGGACTCATAATGACATGCCACTTCATTCTCTCACTCATTGTATTAAAAATATTTGTAAAACTTTCAAAAATGGCAGGTCCCCCAAGATGGTTCTGTAATAAGGCTGGGGCGCCCATGGGTTGATGTGTTGGGTGCGCCAGTGAGGTCGGTCAACAATTGCTATTGATTGCTCACGGTGGGCCGCAGGCTAGCCTAGGCTAGCTTTGGTATTGGATTGTATTGGATGTCAATGAAAGGGAAGCCCGGAAATGTCACCAGTTCTTTTTGCTGGGACTGTCTCTATACCGAATATCTTTGAATATGTTCATGAACTGATTGGGCCAAATATACCAGAAAAAGACAGGACATGGCTGTCCCCACACATATATACACATATAGGGCTCTCCCTCTCTCTCTCTTTCCATATATATATATATATATATATATATTCCATATAGAATATATATACATATATATGTATGTGTGTATGTGTGTGTATGTATATGTTAGTGTGTGTGTATATATATCTACACACTATATATATATACATATTATATATATATATATATATATATATATATACACACACACACATACACACACACACATATATTCTCCAAGTTTCCAAAGCTTCTTTCACAAGGTACTGAAGAATAATAACTCTGAGTGGCTGATGGTGCCCAGAAGCAAGAGTTTTAGTCACAGGGCAGGCAGAGAACTGTTTCTGGTTAGCCAGGTTGGTGGCACACACCTATAATCCCAGTACTTGAGAAGCTGAAACTGGAGAATCACAGGTTCGAAGTCAGCATCAGCAACTTAGCAAGACCCTGTGTAAAAATAAAAAATAAAAAGGGCTGGGAGTGTGGCTCAGGGGTAGAATGTCCCTGGGTTCAATCCCCAGCAACACACACACACACACACACACACACACACACACGTTCTAGTTTATTCGGCCAAGTTTGGTATTGGCTCCTGATTCTCAAACATTCTTTGTCATTAAATACAGCATTGTTATAGATTCAAAACCTAGGAACCCAAGATTTTTCATTTTTAAACCATGTTCCTAAATATGCGCACATTTGATTAAATTAAAACTTTATGTATTTATCTTGGAAGTTGAGTTCAAAATGAAAACAAAACCCTTGGATGTCAATTGCTAAGAATTCTAAAACAATCCTATTAGCTAATACATGTCAAGTAATTTTAATTTTTTAATGACTCATTCCATGAACTATTGCTTATCCTGTGAAATTAATACCTACCCATATTAGCCAAGGAAAAAGTATGCAAAAGAGTTTATATTAATAAAATATATTGATAGTTCAGGTCTTTTTTTTGGTACTGGGGATTGAACCCAGAAACATTCTACCTCCAAGCTACACCCCTAGCCCTTGTTATTTATCTTTTTTTGAAAGAGGGTCTTGCTATGTTGGTGAGGCCAGCCTTGATCCTGTGATCCTCCTATCTCAGCCTCCAAAGTACTGCGACTACAGGCATATGCCATTATACCCAGCTTCCAGGTTATTTTTAAAAGTTCTAAGTTTAGAAACTTTAATATTGTAAAAGGTAGCCAAAAGAAAAAAAAACAAGCAAATTAATTTGATTATTGTTTTCCAAAATATCAACTGTAAAATCTGAGCTTATAGACAAATTCTAATTGTAAGAAATGGTATCTATTCAAGTTTTTTGATTAAATATGTGGATCTTTTCATTTTGTCCATCTGACAAGCTTAATAAAATAATAATAATAAAGAGTTAATATGAGATATGATAGTATAAATAATAATGAGATAAAATCTATTCCATACAAAATCAAATATGAAATATATATGTTCCAGTTAATTTCTAGCCAATTCACAACTTACAAGAAATTCTACTCGTGTACATTTTAGAATTCGCATTCACTATGATCTTCAGTTTATTTATTTAATTTTATTTTGACCCTGACTCCTAAGAAACCTTTTGTCAGTATATTTTTTCTAATTGTCCCCTTCCCTATGAAATAGTATTAGTGCAATACAATTGCATATCTGTTGTTCTACCATTGTCTTTTAGAGAGCCAGAACCGGTCATAACATCTAAACATCTTCAGATTTTTTTTTCTCACCCCACCTCCACCCCAAGAATCGATTTCACCCCCTTGGGGGCGATATTGCCCCTGTTGAGAAGACATGGCATATGCTAATTCTTATTTCTAGCTAGGGAACGGATGCATTTTCTGCAAGCCTCTCAGACATTTCTCCTCTTATCAGTACATTATCACTAAGTGACAAGCAGGGAAACTTTTAAAAATGTCTTTGAAGCTCCTGGAAGGGAGACTGGCCTAGAAGAATAAGGGCAATGGATTGGGGGGATCTTTCGCCTTCTTTGTGTTCATCTTATACTTCAGTCAAGAGCAGACCCTGGTAATAAGTGCCTCCACTTTGAGGGTGCACAAGCTTTGCAGCAAAGGTGGATGCCAGCAACCCCAATACACACATCCCCACCACCGCTGTCCCAGCTGTCACTGGACGGGCACCGCTGCTTCCCAGCCTGTGGTCCCTTCCCCAGTCCAGCAGGTGAGAAGCAGCGGTGAGAGCCCGTTTGATGTTGCCAGCTCCCATTTGCCACCCAACTTTTTTCCCTTCCAAAACCTCTTAACCAACTTCAAAGGCCTCCTTGCTTCTTGCCTTAATCCAGTGCACTGAGACCTCCAGTTCAAAGAACTCTCCTTAAACCCTCTTCTTAAACGGCAACCCAAACTTTTTTTTTTTCCCTTTCCTTTCCACAAAGTAGCAATTACAGCTCCGTTGCGTGGCGATTGGGCTCGGCAGATCCGCTCCTGCTATTAATTAATCTTACAAAGGGGGCTCATTTCCTGGCATTCAAATTGACAAGAGACCAGAGAACAGAAAAGCCTTTCAAGCAGTTCCAGCCCACCGAGGGGAAGAGGTATCAGAGGAGAGAGCCCCACAGTATTGGAGGTGGAGGGCACATTTGATACTCCCTGTACATTCTGAGGATTGAATGATTTTTGTTCCCGGAGAGCTCTTTCCTAATCTTTTACCTGCAAAAGCCTTCAACAGAAGGCAGCAACGCGGCACCCACGGAGCCGCTGTTTTTGACAGAAGAGATTTACAGGAGCCGCTTCCCGGTCTCAGCCTCCCGAATGCTGCTTCTTGAACATTACACTTCACTTTAAACAGAAAGTGTTCAGTTTACTCACACAGAAAAGCCCTTGGACGAGGAGGAGATGAAGAGAGGCAAGAAAGCAGCAGAACAGACAAGAGATTAAAGCTTTCTATTCAGTATCTCTTTCGTATTCAAATTGTGCGAAGGGCTCTGTGAAACTTAGAAGAAGCTTGTTCAGGAGGGCTTCAAAAGTGTGTACACGGATTTCATGGGAATAGAAAAGAAGCCACAGCCGGGGTAATGAAAGAAAGATAAGATGTCCTATATAAAACAAGCCAGAGTGGTTCAATTACTTTAGCAAACCATCAAGGCAGCCTTTGAAGATTGGAGAAAAACTGTTAAAATTTAACAAAAAAACTCATGTTGCAGGTTTTGTACCAATAAATGTTTGTATACTCTGTGAATTGCTTAAGCTGTATTCCCCTACATGAATATTGTTTACTTCTTTGGTTTGGGGAGTAGAAGGGACCAGCGCATTTTGATGGGACCAGCTATAGAAAAGGAAGGTCCTTTATCAAAAAAGTAAAAAAAAGAAAAAAATACTCTGAATTATTTGGAGTCTGAAATTCAAAAAAAAAAATAAAAGCCAGGTGTCTTTGATTAAAATAAAATAGGCTGGTGAATCAAGTCCCTTACCACAATTCCAGTTAACATTGCGAGGTTGTGTTTTTAACACAGATTTAATGCCTACGATGAAACGTTGTCAGTGAAAGTCCTTAGGAGAGAAAAAGGACTTTTTTACGTATCTGCATTTGTAAGGTCAAAATTACTTTTGTGAAATTAAAGTGAACAACTTCACTTGTGTAGGGAACCAGACAAAGCGCAGCCCTAGATCTGGCCCAGGAGAAAGCGAACTCGCTAATGGTCTTAAAAATCCTTCTACTCCAAGCCAGCCTCAGCAGGTTAGTGTCATCTAGTTTGCAGTGTGCCTGGGCACGTTAGGCAGAAAGACAGACACTTCTTCAAAAATATCCTCTCCTTTTTGTTTGAATAGACAGTCAGCTCATTTGATATTCAGCTCCTCCTCCCCATGATCTTGCATGTGATGGGATATTGAATCAACTTTGGACTCGTTAGGGTCTCTTTCTTTCTATTTTATTCCCCTGGCTTCTCTTCCTTGTGTGGATATTGACCGTTCTTCATGTCTCCAGTCAAAAAATTCAATAAAACTTCAGTCCATGGAAAAATCTGGCCAGGAAATTTCAAAAAGCATTCTAAAGAACTTAAAAAAGTACATAATACACCCCCTTAAAATTTGGCTCAAAAGAACAGTAAAAGTAAGTTGGAACACTGGTCTCTACATGCAGTTCAGAGAGACTGATCCAGAAATTCTGACTTTTTTTTTTTTTGCCAAAGGTTTTCTATGAAAATGTGGATTAAAAAATTGTCTGCTAGCATCTATCAGAGGTTTCCGTGCTGTTAGAGAAAGGATTCTCATTCTGTTGAAATCTACAAATCTTGTGCAGCTGAAGTTAGCTCTGAATTTGTTGTTTAAGACTATAAAATGCAGGTATGAACAAATTCAAGTTTTATGACTTGCACAATGGAGATTAATTTTTTTAACATTCTTATCTAAAGTCTATATGACCCTGAGTCTATAAAACTGATCTGCATTTAGTTTTCTATCCTTAACTAAAATAGGGGGAAAAAGCCATCTACAAAAAGCTCAGCCACATTGATCACCAACCGTTAACTTAAAAAATAAAGGTAGCAAATTTAATTTAAAAAGGAAAACAGTAGCTTTATGATAAAGATACCCTTGAGTAATTGGAAACCTTAGAAACCAGGAAGTCGCTGTGGCCCATGACCCCAGCTGATGCCGACACAGTATTGAAAAGTCACCAGAGCGGGAACAGGTGGCGGTCTGCAGGTGGCAGGGGGCACACAGGTCCTCCACACCCATCTCAGGGATTCTTACTGGGGGCTGAGACCATGGCTTCACTACAGTGATTGTCTGAGAGTCTCCCTTGGCCGAAACCTTGGCCTTCCCAAGTGAGCAGAACATGAGAGGGTCCAAAGACAGATGCAAAGGATGCTAGAGACAGGAGCAGCAGGCAGGAACAATTAGCACCTTGTGTTAGAAAGGCTGGTTTCTGGAAAGAGTCATACGGTGTACAGAGGTCTGTGTCTAAAGTCTGGGAAGTGTGTGTCTGTGTCTAGATTTATACAGACGGAGTGGAAGAAAAGGAAAATCAGATCAGGAAACAGTGATGGAGAAGTGGAAGCGGGGAGAGGGAGAGAGAGAGAGAGAGAGAGAGAGAGAGAGAGAGAGGGAAGGAGCAGAAGGAATGTTCTGGCATTTCACTGCACTCTTCTCTAAGACAGGAATCCCTTTACTGTTTCCTTTGTTAACACCCACGTCAACATTAACCACTATTCTTAGGAAAGCACAGAGGATTTGTCACTAAAAAAAACAAAACAAAACAAACAAAAAAACTAAGCGGTACTCAACATAGAACACTCAGAGTTTACACACACACACACACACACACACACACACACACACACACACATACACACACATACACCCCACTTCTTGATATGCTATTTATCCATAAAATATATTTCAGGAAAAAATTTGATGCAAAATGCTAGGCTAGAATTTCTTTTTCTTTTTTTTTACTATAATTAGCATACAGTTGTAAACCAAAGGAATTTTAAATATGAACTCATCCTGACAACTTTACAGACTAACAACAACTTGCCCACGAAGGTGCATTATTGTGATTACATGCTGTGGGATGCGCCCACAACACAGGCCCAAGTTCTCCACTCTACTTGGCTGTCTCCATACTCACTATGAAATGCTATCTGGTCCAATGGACGGCAGTACTCAGGGTCCAAAGCAGAGGATACTGGAGGGAGAGAAATGCTGGGCCATAATCCAGTGCTGCCGCAGCCACAGCAGATAATAATCAAAAAGTAACTTGAGAAGATAGGGTAATTTATTCTCCCACTGAGAAATCAAGCTGTAATTAGATTGTACCATGAATTAAGGAATTCACAGGATCTTCTGTGCCACAATAATATAAGATCAATTTTAAATATTAGTTATCAGAGGCCCATCTTTCAGCCTCTGCATTTAGGGAAAAATTCTGAGCTGGGAGAACCTGAATACTAAAGCCCCCGGATTCACCATGGGTGGACCTTGAATTCTAAAAGTCAGTGACCTTCCCTTACCAAGGAACACAGCCACGTATTTCTTTTTGTCCTGCTTGATTTCCTGCAAAACTCTTACTCAACTGTCTTTCTTGCTGTTTCTGATACCCCACCTTCCTCTCTACCTCTTTCTTTCATGCATTCACACACTCAAACACAAACACATAAACACAAGTCCACACAGGTGCAACACACACACACACACACAATACTATCTGAAAAAGAAGCTGTGCTGTACAGGTATTTTTTTCCATTGAATTATTTTAATATTCTGTTTAA
The DNA here is from genome assembly GCA_004027185.1 of Glis glis. Taxonomy (NCBI): domain Eukaryota; kingdom Metazoa; phylum Chordata; class Mammalia; order Rodentia; family Gliridae; genus Glis; species Glis glis. The sequence continues at coordinate 26,568 of PVJS01012791.1, read as the reverse complement.
ACTAAAACGGATCAAATCTGTCCATATATTATTAACAGAACCAAAAAAGCCGTGATACATAATATTTAAACTTGTAGCCATTTCCCCACAAGTACAGAAGAATCTAGATTTGAGGATTTTTATCTTCTTACCGAAGAAATAGGTGGTATCCACAGTTTACTTGTGAAGAAAATATGTAACTTCACTAATGGTGAGGAGTATGTTTTAAGAGCCAACCTGATACTATAGACTCTTTCCATTGAGTCTTTAGAATATGAAATATATATATATATATATATATATTTTTTTTTTTAAAGGCAAGAATATGTGTTTAAATCATTTGGTATGAAATGTTGTAGAACATCTCAATTATTCTTAGATCACTGTGGATATAGCATAAAAGAGTAGATGTGCACTAGAAAGAAGATAACAGAAGAAAGTTTTCTCTTCTTTTTTAAATACACTTTTATGGGTGCATTGTGATCTCACATCATAATATAGTTCAGAGTGATAGCGACAGATATGTACACAGCACCTGGTAAGCTTCCCCTCCTCTCCCCAGCTCCCTCCCTACTTCCAGAAAGTTAGTTTTCTCTTAAAAAATAATTAATGTTGTTTCCTTTCTTAAGTAACTATTACAACTATGAAATGTGAAAAACTTCTGTATAGATAGTAAAAAAAGTCCATTCTTCAAAATGGGAATAAAAGAAAATGAATAATATTAAAACATCCTCAAGGATGATTTTATACTTAATAAAGTGTTTGTTTGTTTTGTTTATTTTGTACTGGGAATTGAACCCAGGGGCATTCTACCTCCAAGCTACACCCCTGCCCTATTTTATTTATTTTTTAATCTTGAAACAGGATCTCACTAAATTGCTGAGGGGTTTCACTAAGTTGATGAGGCTGGCCTTGAGCCTGCAACCTTCCTGTCTCAGCTTCCCCCAAGTAAAGCCTTTAAAAGAGAAACATCATAATACTCAGGATAGCTAGAACTGGAGAAGGATTCCCAATTTCTTTAGGACTTACAAAATGGATTGAAAGGGAGCCTGAGCCCTTTGCAATTGTTAAAAGAGCATTCTAGACTCTATGGCAAGAGTCAAGATTTTTATGCTTAATGTATTGATGAGCCTTGATTCAGCTGGATGCCACCCTTATAAGCTTGGGATGAATTTAACTGTGAGAAGTTGCTGAAAGTCTCTAAAATGCACAACACCAACATGTCCTCTAATATGAAAGGACAGTAATCCTTCCAACTATTAACCGAAGCATAAAACTGCAAGTAAAAAAAAAAATTCCACTGAAATAGAGTCATAATGTCAGGACCCCCAACCAGGAAAGTAAGGTTGAACCTGAACAGATATTTGTGATCAGTTACTAGAAGTCCCTCCCCCACCCTTCTAGACTGGATGCATCTTGCAGACAGAGGGTTCACACTCTTCAAAGGCAGTTTTCACAGAGCACTGAAGATTGCACTTAGCAAATGCTCCATAACTCTTTCAAGTATGAAATCTAAAGGAGGTGTCTACCCACACAGGTGGGGTTCCCTGTTCCAGCTAATGTGACTGATTCTTCAAATGTGGCTCACATGTTAGATTTTACCTCCTGTCCAGGTGGGTTCTGTAGTTAGGGTGGTTTAAATTATTTGTTCACAGTGATGCTGACTATAGAAATGACAGCAGGGACAACTCAATAGTTACTCCATCCCCACGCCTGGCTATGGGAGCCTATCAGGGCCCAAGTGTTCTTCATGTCAAAGACTTCTTGTTCTTGCCAAGGTACACATTGATTTCAAACTGGGAGGGTCTGGAGCCTCATTTCAAACCACAGTTCCAGATACTTTAGGTAAGTCACAAAAATAACCAACATATGAGCAAAGTTACATGGAAGTGTGCTGCATTTCTTAAATGCATGGAACTGCAGAGGGGGGATTCTTATCCTATATGCAAGTTGACATTGATTTCCTGAAACAATGCCAGTTTTATACACAGGCCCACACCAAAAACATCAGGAAATTCAGGTCCACCCCCCTGAGATTGGGCATGGGTGGTTCACTTGTGTACCCTAAGAAAAAATATACATAAATAAGATTGTACAATAAGGCAGGCAAGTAATGGAGCTCAAAAATCTATATGAGATCTATGTGCATATTATTATCACAGTTGGGAATGGAGTTTAATACACAAACATAGATATACCAGCAGGTGTTTTGGCCTTTCTTATTTGCAGTAGATTCATGATTGTATCGGGGTAACAGAAAGAAATGTTAAAGAATGCTATATTTAATAATTTTACGAGGGTCTTGTATGGCCTACCATTTACTTGGATCACATAGAAAAATAAAAATTTAATTATGCTAAATAGAAAATGATACTCTTTAAAAGCATTTGATAGAGGGAAGCAAGAAGGCCACTTAATAGTTTCTTTTCTTTCTTTCTTCTTTCCTCTCTTTCTTTGTACTGGTATTGAACCCTGGGACATTCTACCACTGAGCTACATCTCCAACCCTATTTTTATTTTGAACCAGGGTCTCACCAAGTTATGGAGAGCCTCACTAAGTTGTTGAGACTGGCCATGAACCTGCAATCCTCCTATTTCAACCTCACAAGTACTGAGATTACAGACATGTGTCACCATGCCCAGTTAAACTTTACCTTTAAATTGAGTGTGTTCCCATAGTTTAGAAACAATCTTTATAAACAGTCTTTTGCATTTAAATATGATAAGACTTATAGCAATCAGAATAATTAAAGTCATTTTAATACAAAAAATCTGTTTATTTGAGATATCAAACATGGTTTCTCTGAATGTTATTAAGTTTTCATAATTTTTCGATACTCACTAAATATGTTATATTTTCTTAAACTTTTCAAACTGCAGAATAATTTTTAATGAACCTTTCATAAAATATTCCTGTTAAGCACATAAACTTCAATGGGATCACTCCTTATTTTAAAAGAGAAATGAGAAAATTCTGAAATGGGGATGTTCAAGTTTAATTGATCATATATACATATCATATATATAAATTGATCATATATATAAAATATATACTGATATATAAATTGATCATAATAGGTCATATATGATCTCTATATATGATCTCTCTATATATCATATATATCATATATAGAGAGATCTCATATATATATATATATGGATCATATATATATATATATATATATGGATGTGCAAGTGCTCAGTTTCTACTTTGATATACATGATCCTGGTTGGGTAAAAGTTAATTTAAAGTTAAAATGGAGAGATGTTTCAAAGTGCTTGCAAAAGAAAAGTGGGGGAAAAAAAGCAAATGTTAAGTTATTCAATAAATTACTAAGCAACATCACTATGGAAACCCTTATTGTCTATGATCTTTTAGCTAACAGCTAACAAAGAGAATTGTGTCCCCTCAGCTCCCTTCTGAGCACCTCAGCTGTTTGCTGTAAATTTAAAGTGGGGGTGTGGCGGTCCAAGGGCCATCATCTTTTAACTGGCTAGCCGTACCCTTTCATGTCTGATCTCATCTGCAACACTGCCTGTGTGTGGGAAGCCCAGAGCTGCTGTTTTCATGATATTGGAAATCCATCCATGGATTGAAAAGTTACACCATTTCTAGAATAGGCTTTGGCAATTTAATTAAGTTCAATTTAATAGTGACTCTATAAATATGTTTTGTGGCAAAAGGGTAACCCAAAAGGTACTGCTTTATGATGAGTTCGCTGCCTTTGATCCCATTACTTACTAGATGAAAAATAGGTTTTTGTCATGTCTATATGTTTTGTTCCTTTATAATATTGTGATTTACACATTTTAATTCCAATATAAAGTTAAAGAAGTCCTTTAACTTGATGAACCACAGCATTTGTTTTGTGGTGATTTTAAGTTTTCTTGGAAGGGAGGGCATAAAATACTTTTAAGTGCTAAGCTCAATCATGATGTGAATATTTATCAGATATGCTAACTTGATGAGGGAGAATTAGAGGAAGGAAAAGTGAAGAAGAAGAAGAAGAAGAAGAAGAAGAAGAAGAAGAAGAAGAAGAGGGGGAGGAGGAGGAGGAGAAGGAGGAGGAGGAGGAGGAGGAGGAGGAGGAGGAGGGATAGAGTAAAGAGAAAGTAACTGAGCAAAATTATTTAATCTCAAGAATAAGAAAAGTTTGGGGCAGAAAGAAGGAATAGGTCATGTTTTCATAGAAGGATTGAGCCTACATAGCAAGAAAGGTTACTCTTATTTCTCTAGTATACAAAATAAGATTTTTATTATAAGATTTAAAATTATCTCATGCATTCTTTTTGGCATTTAAAATATATATTGTATGATTTAAATAATACATTCTATTTGTGAAGTTTTGAAATTGTTATCAAACTTGTATTAAAATATTTATACGTAATTTTTAAAGGTAGTCCTTTAAGTATTTTAGGGATCCAAAAGTACTGTATGCCAAAAAGCAAGGCATTTTTTCAAGATAATTAACTCTGGAACTTACATATATGCTTCTTTTTACATTTCAATAAGTCACGTATTACTAGAAGATCAGCAAAGTACACAGATTGAACTGTATCTGAACATTGTTGCACATTGAATACTGTGCATTTTTCCAGTGGACTCCAATTATAGGAACACCTGTACTGTATAAATTTGTGCTGACCCACTGTGAAATTATGTTGTGCTCAATAGGCCTTAAAATTTCTCATTTCTCACCTGTGGGTGAAGTGTTCAGCTTGCTCTCAGGTTTGACATCACCCATTGGCACTAAAAATGATACACCCTATGAAGCTGTTTAAAATATTTTATATTCATCATCCAGTACCTTTCTCTCACTTCATATTCATTAACTGCATGTTTTAGATCTAATACAAAATTATGCCACAAATCCCTAAAATAGAGATATTTCTGTTTTTCATAGGACTAGAGACTAAATCTTTACATGGGGATGGCCAAAGGTCAAATATCAGAGCTCAAAATGATTCCATTATTTTTGATACACATTCCTGTTAGGGAGCTGAAGATAGATACACATGTTGTCAATGTAAACTAGCCAAGGCTGGGTGTACACAACACAAAGCCTGGGTATAAAATAACCCGCCATCTAGGTATTCTGTTTTCCATACGAAAATACTGTCCACTAGCACATTTGGAGGTAGGATGATGATGAATTGGGTTGTTCAGTTTCATCCTGGTATGTGGAACTGTGTCATTACAAGCAAAAGGGTTAGATAGTGTATGAAGGAAATAGTGCAGCTGTCACAATTAAAATGTAAGATTTTTTTCTTCAATTTTAGTATTAAAAACCTGTATCAGTAGTGGGTTTAATGGAATTGCAATGGGCGAAAGATGCAGGGTCTCAGCTGGACTAATGCACCGAGTGTCCGTGTACCCCAAATCTCTGTGGTGCCTTCTCATCTTTAACCTTTAATCACTTCCAGAAGCCCATGCAACTGGCTCTAGTTTCCTGTGTCAAGTCAAAGAGTATTTTGGAGAAATAAGAGGCTTCCTGCTCAGATTAGGTGTAGAAATGGAATAATAAATGCTTCTGTAAATGATTTTCTGATCTGATTTCATAATTATTTTCTTCAAATTGGGATTGTTTCTGAATCTTCTGCACCCACAAATATCCCACCATATGCTGCACAGTGCGAGTCTGTACAGAGCAAGTACAGCTACTTGTTACGATGAGCATAAATCAGTGTGAAACTCATAGACTATAACTTATATTCAATTTATTGCTATAGACACATTTATTGGGATAGAATTTTTACAGTCTCATAATATTCTGAGAAGCTCACCATAAACTATTAACGAGAGAGGAACACTATTAATAATGAACATCCCAGAGCAGTTATTTTCAGAAAGTTTTTGACCCTGAGCATGAAATTAGTTAAAATGGGCTTGTGATAATAAACATATACCCTTAATGTGATAAAATACCTGAAAAGAAATGTATCAACCTGATATCTTTGTCTCAGAAACATAAATTGCATTAAGAATTTCATAAGGTATGAAGGTTTTTAAATATTGATACCTCCGTATTATATTATGAAATATTTATTCTTCTTCCCATTTTGAATGTGTGAAACAATTCCTGATCCTTTGCCATCAATTCGAGGGCAAACTGATGTTTTAAAAATCATCTTATAGATGAAATTGTATTAATTTGGGTCACCAGGTTTAAATGATTTTTAAAGTGTAAACTTTTAATTGCTAGTTTTTCAGTAGATTTTTTTTAATATTGTCCAAATCAGTTAAGTGTATTATCATTGAAGTATCACATGGTATTGCAACCTTAATAAAAGTGACTTAATTAACTTGTCAGGCTTTATCAACTGCTGAGTAAATAGATAAGCTCCATTTCAGTGGAATTTTTTTTTTTTCTCTTTCCATTTTGCTTATGCTGATGCTGGCTGCCCAAATTACCCTCATCTTTATAGACCTCTTCATTGATCTATTACACGTGACAGAGTCTTTCTTCATACAATAGGACTATGTCAGTTTTTATTTTGTTTGTTTTTGTTTGTTTGTTTGTTTTGTTTTGTTTTTGGTGATAGGGATCAAACCCAAGGCCTTGCACATGCCAAGCATGCAGTAGAACTACGTCAGTGTGGATGTACCCATACACATAATTTCATAAAATACCATATTATAGACCGCTAAGATTTCTCTTCTGCAACAACCTATTAGGCCGAACCATGTGACATTGCCAATATTTGACTGTTAGGACTTACAAAGAATACATGATTTGGGGGTTTACATAACTGCTGATTTATCTTCATGTTTATTTGTGACTGAGCAACAGAAGAAACATGTCTTTCCATAGACAAAACAAGCCACCTGATCACTGGTATATGGCCATATGTTTTAAAAAATAACATCATTTCAGATTGCAGAAGAGGCTGCAAAATGTCTTTGCTCTACATTGAACATGAAAAGAAATAAAAGTAGAACCTGTATTTAGTTCTCAGAGATAAAAGACGGTATGTGTATTTATTTCCATTTCTTAAAAATCTGTGCGGGTACACATTATTTGTGAATCTCCCATTTCCTAAGAAATACATCTAAAGAAGGAATGGAAGTTTCTAAAGCAGGAAATGGAAGTTGCACATCAAACTCCAACTCCTGTTCATTTGGGGCATGTATTTCCCAAGTTTTGTTATCCTTGAATTTATACAAGGGAGATATACGCATAACTGTCCACACGTACACGCATACACTTCACGAAAATAGGACCATGAAAAGAATACAAACCATGATTTCATTGGTTTGTATTGAAAAAAAAACTTCATAAAATAAAACTACCAGATGCAACAAAAAACCAGAGAGCAACATCAAGAAACCATGGAAGAAATGTGGGGAAAAAACACTCCATACCTGGTAATGACCCACTGGAACTGAAGGAGAGGTGGGCTGCCCATGCAGGACTGCTCCAGGCCTTTCTCCTCCTCTTACTGAAATTGTCCTAAGTCAATACCTCCTGTAGTCATTTCCTCTTTCTGCTATATAAAAAAAGAATCTCAAACTTAGTGGCTTAAAACTGTGCAAATGCATTCTTCTACATTTTTAGAGGTCCGAGTGGGAAATGGATCTTACTGCGCTGGCCTCAAGATGTCTTTGGAGCTGGGTTACTATGGAAGGATCATGGCAGAATCTGCTTCGTCCCCTTTTCCAGCGTTGCCACGTGGCTGGCCTCCGGGCCTCTCCTTTCACTGAAAGTTGGCCACGCAGCCTCTTCACATCTATCCGGTTGAGATGTTGCCTCTCCCGTCCCTTCATAAGGAACCATGTCATGATATTGGGCCCACCTGGATTATCCAGGATAACCTCTTCAAAGTCAGCCAATTAACAATCTTAATTGCATCTGCATCCTTCATTTTCCCCTTGCCATGCACCTGGTACCCCGCCCAGCGTGAGGATGCAGACATCTTTGGAGCGCATTATCCATGCCTCCTATACAGAGTTCAGTCAGGTCACATAAAAGCTTGAAACTGCTACACGATCATTTATTTGCTGTGTGTAAGAGTGTGTGTTTTAAAGCATATTTCTTAGCAAGTGGAGCCTGCTCTACTTAAAGAACAGAAAAGCCCTGAGCCTGAACAGAGAGCACTTGGGAACCAGGTGCCCCTGCAGGACCCTGTGCTGCCTTGTCTTGGTACATCTTCCACGTGGCTTCTTTTTCTTAAATTGTAACGCGACCCTTCTACTGTCCCTTCTACTTCCACCCCTTGTTCTCTACCTTCTTTTTGTTTCACTAGGCATGCGAGAGAAATAGATGGATTTGCTTTGTGTGATGCCCTCAGTTTTTATAAAAACTTGATGAGATGTAAGTTATTTGTTTCGACTCTGTGGCAAATTTGTGCCAGAAATTCAAAAATAGAAATCCATTCTCCTGTTGAATATTTCTCTCTAAAGAGAAATGGGCCTCAAATTACAGGTTTAATTCTTCTTGGACTTAAGTGGATTTTGCGTTTTATAAATTGTCAGAATAAACCATTCTTAAGCTTTTATCCAATAAAAAAACAACCTCAGAGCACAGGATTCCTTTACCCAGAATTCTCCAAGTAATTTTCAATTTCTCTCTGAGGTAATAAAAAATTCCTAAAAATGGCCTCCCATGCTCTACTGCATTTATCCCAGGTAATGCTGTGGTCTTCCTTACCTGGTAGGATTCTCTTCCTTCCTTCTCTTGCTCTCTTTGGATCAGACCCCTAAGTTGTTTCTCAACGTTCCAGGCACCCGCTAGCCCCAGGACCTTGGTATATGCTGTCTCTGCAGCCTGCAACACACCTTCCCCTGAGAGTCACGCAGAGACTCATGGAAGCTTTGACTCAAATGTCAGCCTCCTTGTGAGGCCCTCCCTACCAGCTCCATGCCCCCACCACATGGGGGCAGCCTTGCCCTCCTCCTCTTTCCCTCTTTAACTTTGTACCTTAACACTCATCACCATCTCATGTTTTACTCTCTTTTTTCAAGAAACACCTTTACCCACTAGAATAATGTCAGCCCCGTGGTGGTGGAGGTTTCTGTCTGTCTTTGTTCCCGGAGGTATCTGCAACACCTTGACTAGCAGATGCTCACTGAGCATGTGCTTAATTAATGCGCATGGTACCTGCTCTCAGATCTCCTTGGGCATGCTTAAGGCCATGCACATGTCTGATGATCTCCACCATCAATGGATATTGCGACTAATATCTGACCAAATCTGTCCTGTCAATAATGTGTCCCAAATTCAATACTCAGCAATGTTATTCAACAAGTGTTTACTGAGATCTACCATGTCAGGCACTGTATTTTATCTGTTAGCCTTATTATTTGTTACAGTGAGATATAAAATGTCCCCTAAAGAGCTCATTTATTAATATTCAGGGTTGATATAGCGGAGTTATGAGAGTTGTAATCCCAGCAGCAGATAAATGCATTGCAATGGATTTACCTGGGTAGAACCCAGTAGACTGGTAGGGTGTGGCTGGAGGAGGTGGATCCTTGGGGGGTGTGACTCTGGAGATTATATATGCCCCCCCTTGCTGCCCTCTCTCTCTCTCTCTCTCTCTCTTGCTTTCCGTTTCCATGATGTGAGGAGCACAGCCCATGTGCTCTCCCTCCGACTCCTGCCACCATGCCCTGAGATCTGCGGTCCCCGGCCTCACATGGACTGAACCCTAAACCGTAAGATAATAAATCTTCTTTCCTGTAAGTTATGTGGCCAGTCTTTTAGATTATAGCTGCAAGAATGCTGACCGGAACATTATCATCATCATCATTATTTTTTTATTATTATTTGTAGTGCTGGGGATAGAACCCAGGGCCATCCCTTATACGAGGCAAGTGTTGCTTAAGCCTTCTGTTTTAGTATGTGCATGCACTAAATATTACTTTGGAAAAGGTTTGTATCACATGCAAGTATGTGTTTGTGTGTGTGATATCGATATTGTGAAACTGTCAAGTTCATTTCTTACTGCGTGGGTTGTTCAAACTTCCAAAGATAGTTCCACAGAGTCAGGGCAGGCATGCTGCAGTACAAGCAGGTGTAGAGAGGAAATAGTACAACAGTCTTGAATAGGAACAGTGTTTGCAAGCAGAAGATGATAACTGAAAGGAAAATATCATCTTTTAATTTTCCAGCAAAATTACAAAAATACTGTTTGCCTGTTTGTATCTATGTGTGTGTGTGTGTGTGTGTGTGTGTGTGTGTGTGTGAGTTTGTGTGTGTGTGCATGTGTGTGGTCCTGTAGATTGAACCCAGGGGTGTTCTACCATTGAGAGATACCCCAGCCCTATTTTATTTTTTATTTTGAAACAGGGTTTTGCTAAGTTACCACACACTGTCCTCACACCTGTAATCCTCCTGTCTCAGCCTCCCAAGTATTGGGATTACAGGTGTGTGCCACCATCGTGCCTGGCCAAACATCATGTTTTAATATGCGAACATAGTGCCCTCCTCTAATTAATGCCTAAAGTGAGATAGCTTTAGCACTTTAACTCTTATGAGAAAACTATCTGTGATCACATAATTATGGAAAACATCAGTATTATTTGATCACATGCAAGCTATTATTTTAAAAAAATTGTAAATAAAATAAAGCTTTAAGATTATAATATTGTGGGCTGTTTAGTGATATCCATGTGCTTTTTTCAGATTAAAAAAAAAACATGAGTTTTGAAATCATTATAGGTTGACTATTTAAATTCACTCTGTCAAATCCAGGGAAAAATACCTATAAGGTATGCCAATATGGAATTGAATAGTAGTTTGTGACTCTAATAAACTGAAATAAAGGAGGTATTGATGTACAGATATAATCATACTTTAAGTGGAATATGCCCAATTGCCCTATAAATATGGAGGTATTAGTCTCTAATGCACACACTTGACGGATGTTCTGTCAAATTGTTGTGGAATGCGGCATTCATTTCTCTATATTGTTAATAGAATTCATAGTACTTTTTATAAAGAATGCAACTATCTATTTCCATTATAGTCTCAGTTGTGTCATTTTCAGTTTTACATATGGGGCCGACATGTATTCTGAGGTAGTTTTCAACTTGTTGAGTTGAATTGCTACCAAAAGCACCAACGAAATAAAGACGTGAGATTAAAGGCCCAGCACAGTCAATCAGCAATCAACTGTGCACACTTACACAGGCCATGCATCTCACAGTAACTTACCGCTGAGATTCCTGCCTCAACTAGACAGAGAGAGGCTAGCTAATTCCCTCAAGAGCTCCCAAAACACACATACATACACACATGCATACATACATACATACATACATACATAAAATAAATAAAACTAGTCAGGGGAGGAAATTCTGGCAAATTCTATAAGACTGATGCTCTGAAAATAAAAGTAACAAGATCCTCAAAAAAAAAAAGAAAAAATTAGCAAAATTAACAATTCAAAGTATGATAAATGCTCTCAGTGAAGAAGGTAACAGAATGTTCGAGAGTTTCTGGGGTGCTTGGGTTGGAGTAATGAGGGATGGCCTCTGGCAAGAAGGGATATTTGAGTTCAAATTCAGCAATAGCTTTTGCTACCACCTATGCCGTCAGAAAGCAGAGGTAATGCATTGGGAGTAGATGGGCAGAAACCTTTCAGGACCCATGGAACGAGGCAGGGCGATCAGGATCCCAGCCTTCTACGGAAGGGAAAGGTGTTTTGGACTTTCCCAACTCAGCAGAACATTATGTATACATTATTGTTCCCTCTTTAGACTGCCAAATAACTTGTCTGAGTAAAACTGTTAGAGCAGCCAGCCTCTGGCAAGCCTCGGATCATGATATTTCTCTTTCTGCCCTTAGAATAAGGAGCTCAATGAACCACATGCTCCACAGAGCTCCACACTTTAGAGGACTCTGTGGTCCGCAGTCAAGGGTGCCATTCAGAAATATTTTCTAGCCAGGCATGATGGCGCATGCCTATAATTCCAGTACTTGGGAGGCTGAGACAGGAGGATCACAGGTTCGCGGCCAGCCTCAGCTACTTAGTGAGGCCCTGCGCAACTTAGTGAGACCCTGTTTCAAAATAAAGAATAACAAATAGGGCTGGGGGTGTAGCTCAGAGGCAAAATGCCCCTAGGTTCAATCCCCAGTACCACACACACAAAAAAAATAGAAATATTTTCTATTAAATGTTGGCATTCACAGGCTTTTTAAAAAAAAATGAAAAACTACTTGCCTCTTTGAAAGGGTGAAGTTACTGGGTTCTGAACCTAAAACTTGTTTAATGTCAACCATGCTTGATAAAATGTTACAGAAGACTAAGTGACTAAGTTAGATAAAATAATACATGTTAGTGCCAGGCATGGTGGTGCACACCTGTAATTCTAGTACTTGGGAGGCTGAGACAGGAGGAATATAGGTTTGAGGCCATCCTCAGGAACTTCGTGAGGCCCTCAACAACTTAGTGAGACCCTGCTTCAAAATAAAAAATAAAATAGATCTGGAGGTGTAGCTCAGAGGTAGAATATCCCTGGGTTCAATCCCCAGCTCCATTTAAAAAAAAAAAGAATAATACATGTCAGGTAAATCATCATAAATATTTCTTGCTATGTAGAATAACATAACATGCAAGTATTCTCAAAGATCGTATGTGTGTTAACTGCATAAAAAGAGAGACATTTCCTTAGTATTCTATGTTCAAAACCAGAAGCAGTTGGAAAATCTGCCACAGACTTTATTTTTTAGATTTCCCATTTGAGTGCACCACAATGGATAAAGGAGGAGCAGACTGTCTGACATGCTATTTATCCAGCTATAAAATTATCATAATTAGAGAAAGTGAGATATTTTGGTATTTAAAAGAGCTTATTAGTTCTTTGAATAATATTTATAAACAAATATTTGCATTTAAAATATATATAATTATACGAAGCATCATCGAAGAAACTAGTTTTAGGGTTGTAAATTAATGGTTATTTATAGTTGCCACGAAATTGATAGGGATTCTAGATTTTTTTTTTAAAAAGTGTCTGTTTATATCTGAGTCATATTCACTCCCATGGAGGCCCGAGAGGTAGTTAAGGCTTCTCACAGATGTTCTACCTTGAATTTACGAGGAGTGTGAAGAAGAGAAACGTACATGAGCAATATGGAAGGCGAATCCATTGTTAAACTTTAAGAACGGATCAAACACAATAGCAGCCAGGACGGTTGGAGGCATTCTATATCTGCAGATGACAACCCAGCTGTGAGTAAACAGAACTGACAAGTGTCTGTCATGGGTGAACTTAATATGTTAATAAAGATGCTCCCCATCTCAAGTCTACACAACCTTGATATTAAGACAAACCACACATTCTGCAGATAAAAGATCTTCATAATTACATGTTATGGGAGGCTCTTGAATTTTTACCTTTGATTTAAAAAAAACACACACTAATAGACTTTACATTTTAGAGCAGCCATAGGGTTACAGAAAAATCGAGTGCAAATTACAGAATATTCCCATAAACCCACCTCTGTACACAGCACACATTTCCTCTATTATTCCTATCTTGCTTTAGTGTAGTACAGTTTTACATTTGACGAGATAGTGTGGATGCATTATTATTAGCTAAAGTCCATAGTTTATCTTTGGGTTCACTCTGTGTTTCCTGAATGCGTAATATCTTGCATCTATCATTAGTATCATACAGAAGAGTTTCACTGCCCCAAAAGTCCCCTGTACTACACCTAATCATTCTTCTCTCCCTCCCCCAAACCAATTGACACCATTGATTATTTTGTTGTTACTACTTTTTGCCTTTTTCAGAAAGTGATACAGTTATAATTATGAAGATAGACTCCTTTGACTTAACAATATGCATTTAAAGATTTTCCATGTGTTCTTGTGGCTTGATATTTCATTTACTTTTATTGCTGAATGATATCCCATTGTATGGATATATCACAGTTTATTTACCCATTCGCCCATTGAAGGGCATCTTTGTGGCTTCTTATTTTTTTGGTATTTCTAAGTAATGCTCCTATAAATATTCATGCGTAGGTTTGTATGCGGATGTAAATCTTCAACTCATTTGGATAAATATCAAGGAGTGTGGTTGCTGGCTTGCAATGGAAAGACTAGAGTTAGTTTTATGAGAAACTACTAAATTATCTCCCAAAGTGGCGTGCACCATTTAGCGTTCCTATCAGCAATAAATGAGTGTTCTTATTGCTCCACGTCCTTGTCAGTATTTGGTATTACACCTTCTTTAGATTTCAGCCTTATAATGTGTGCATAGTGATAGCTCATTGTTGTCTTAGTTTCCAATTCTCAAATGACAATGAGGTTAATCATATTTTCATGTTCTTATTTGTCATCTGTACCTCTTTGATGAAGTATCTGTTCAGATCTTTTTCCACTTCAAAATTGGGTTGCTTGTTTTCTTATTGTTGAGTTTTGAGATTTCTCTGTATTATCTTTGATATCAATTATCTATAAGATACATCTTTTACAAATATTTTTGCCCTGTATGTGACTTCTATTTTTCTTCCCTCTGATTTGTTTCACAGAGCAGATTTCAAAACTTATAATGAAACCATATTATCATTTTTTTTCATGAATTGTGCATTTTGTGCTGTATCTGAAAATTTTACTAACACATCCCATATTGTCTATAATTTCTCCAGTGTTTTTTCTAGCAGTTGTGTAATTTTGCATTTTACATTTAGGTCTATGATCCATATTATATTAATGCTTGTGAAAGGTACAAGGTCTGTGTATAGATTGGATTTTTGTTACATGGAATTCCAGTTATTCCAGGAACATTTTTTGAAAGAGTATCCATTCTCCACTGAAAATTGCTTTTGTTCTTTTGTGATTTTTGGTGTATATCTGGACTTTCTGGCCATCTTCATTGGTCTCTGTCTCTTCTTCCACTAATCCCACAATGCTATGATTACTGTAGCTTTCTAGTATGTCTGGAAGTCAGAGAGTGTCAGTCCTCTAATTTTGTTTTTCTTCTTTATTTTATTGAATATTCTTGATTTTCTGTCTTTTCATATGAATTTTAGAATTAATTGGTTGATATATACAAAAGAACTTCCTGGGATTTTGATTTGAATTGTATTGAATTGGTAGATAAAATTGGAAAAAATGACAGGTAAATAATGTCTTCTTATTCAAGAACATGAAATATCTCTCCATTTATTCATACCCTTGTTTGATTTAGTTCATTAAAGTTTAGTAGTTCACTCATAAATACCTTGCATATACTTTATTATATTTACAAGTAAGTATATAATTGTATTTAAATGTTGGCTTTATTGAAAATGTTGTATCTTTGTTTTTGTGCTGGGGATTGAGCCAAGGGGCATTCTACCTCTATTTTGAAACAGGGTCTCACTAAGTTGCTAAGGGCTTCACTAAGTTGCTGAGGCTGGCCTGGAACCTGTGATCCTGCTGTCTCAGTATTCCAAGTACTGGGATTAAATGTGTGCACCACCATGCCTGACTGTAAATGGAATACCTTAAACTTCAAATTCCAATATTTTCACTGCTGATATATATAGAAGCAAAATTCATTTTTGCATATCAGATTTGTGTTCTTATGCATTTCCATATTTTTTGTGTAGACAATTATGTTATCTGTGAACAAAGGCAGTGTTCTTCCTTTCTTGTCTGTATACATATTATTTCTTTTTCTTGTCTTATTTCATTGGCTAGGACTTCTACTACAATATTCAGTAGGAGCCGTGAGAGAGAGAGAGAGAGATGCCTTTCAGTGTTCACAATCTTAAGGAAAAATGTACATTTCTCACTATTATATGTGATGTTAGCTGTAGGTTTTATATTTCTGTTCTTTATTAAGTTGAGGAAGAACCAACTTTTGATTTCACTGACTTTCTCTATTGATTTTCTATTTTCAATTTCATTGATTTCTATTTTAATTTTTATTCTTTCTTTTTGTCTGCTTATGTTAGATTTAATTTACCATTCTTTTTCCAGTTTCCTAAGATGGAATCTAGCTTACTGATATTTGGGTCTTTCTTCTTTTCTAATATATGCATTTGATGCTATAAATTTCCTCTGAGCACTGTTTATATTGCATTCCTCACATTATAATAAGTTGTATTTTCACCTTTACTGAGTTCAAAAGCATTATAAATTTCTCTTGAGAATTTTTCCTCCATTCCTTTCTCTTAGTTTCTGGTATGTCCACAATAACTACAGTATACATTTTGTAATTGTCCCACACGTCTAAGGAATTCTGCTCCTTTTTATTTTTTGTTTTAAATTAAAATTTCCCTTTGGATTTTCTGTGTGTGAAGTTTTTCTGGACACCTCAATGAAGCTCACTGAGTCTTTCTACTGTTATGTCCAATCTACTGATGAACCCATTAAAGATATCCCTTATGTTTGTGATTTTTAATCTTTTCTTTTGATTTTATTAAGAGTTTCCATCTTCTTGTGGACATTGTCCATCTGTTCTTACCTGTTCTCCACTTTTCCCAACAAAGCCCTTATCATATTAATAATATCTGTTTTACATTCCTAGTATGATAATTCCAAAATTTGCATCTGTGTTTTGTTTTGACGTTTGCTTTCTCTCTTTAGACTATGCTATTTTTCCTTTCTTATGACTTATAGATTTCTTGTTGTTGTTTTTGTTGAAAACTGGATGTTATGTATCAATTAAAAACGAACTGAGGTAAACATGCCTTTAGTGCGAGGTTAAATGTTTATCTGGCTGGAAGTTAGGCTGTGCTTAATGTTTGCTGTAGCTTAAAATGTCCTTGGTTATGTCTCCATTGCTGTCTCTTCATTTCCCTATAGGCTCCCTGTTAAATAAAATCTGAGACATGCTATTCTTTCAGCTGTGTAATTACACAGGAGCCCTATTGATGCCATGGTAAGAGGATGGGAGAGATAACATTTTATAAAACTATGACTGGATCTCACTCTTTAGTGAGGCTTCGTTGCTTGGCTTTGACCTTTACAATAATTCTAGGTTTCTCCTTTCTACTGTATGAACTCAACTACGTCCCCCAACACACAGATGATGAAATCATTTCCCAAAAATGTATTTGAAGATAAAAGACAGGGCCTTGGGTGGTAAATAGGCTTAGATGAGGCCATGTGTGTGTGGCTTTCATGATGGAATTTGTGCTTTTTTAAACAGAGGTGCTACACAGCTTGTTATGTGAGAACGCAGTGGCTGTCTGCAAGACAGGAAGAGCGCCATCACCAGATTCCAAGTACGAAAGCACCTTGTTTGTAGACTTCTAGTCTTCTGAAGCAAGAGACGTGTCTATGGTTTAAGCTTCCACATCTTTGATACTTTACTACAGCCTAAATTGATTAATACCTCTTCCCTGGGTGATAAAGGAAGACTAGAGGGAGCTGGGATGAGATATTTTATTTTCCTTTCCTCGGGTTGGTGAGGCTCTGGTAAAACCCATGTCTATTAAACTGAGGTAAAATAGTTTTCCCTGAAGCCAAGCCTTTGTTAAAGAGAGTAAAAGGCTCTAGACCTATAACAAAATGGTTACTTTCCTCCCTCTGACCCATGGAGCAGAAAGGGATATGCTCTAATCTTGACCTTTAGAAATAGTTGGGGCTCCTATAGTTAACATGGGACTGAAGGCAGCTCATAAGGCAGGTCCTCAAGTACTTTGATCCCAAAGCTGGCTAATGCTCTGTCTCTAGCAATGAGTCACTTACGCATTGTTTCCATGGTTGATGGCTCCAGAACCACTTCTGCCCTAGTATATTGTGTGTTATGATTTGGATTTGTAATGTCCCCTAGACCCCTTGGAGGTAAGGCAGCCATGTTTAAGGCAGGGCTTGGTTGTTGAGGAGGGACCCTGAAGATGTAGCTTTGGGGATTATATATGGTTCTTCCTCTCCTTGCTCTCTTTCTCTTGCTTCAGGCCTCCATGATGAGCGAGCAGAGTCCTTGCACTCTTTCTCTCTGCTCCCTGCGCCATGCCCTGAGCTCCGCAGACTTCACCTGGCCTAACATGTATTGAGCCCCTGGAATCTCCAGAACTGTAAGCTAATAAATCTTCCTCTAAGTTGTGGTGATCAGGTGCTGTGGATTACAGCAGTGAGAATTCTCACTGAAACATTATGATTCTCTGTATTCTTCCCCTCCTGTCTTCAGAGTAATAGTTTTCCTTGTGAGTTTCTTTTTATAAAAAATCCAATATCTAAGGTCAATTTGTTCTATCTTATTAGGATACTAGGAGTGATAAATTTCAAGTTTTTATATATCAGATGGCAAACAAGAAGTCCCTCTATATCTTTTTTTTAAAATTCTATATTATTGGAACCTCATACTATAAATCCAAGAACATAATATCCCTGAAAACTTATGAGTCCACTTTATAGCCATATGCATTCTAAGAAAGTGAAATAGCAATTTGAGAAAATGATTTTGAAAATTCAGGCAGTCCAATTCTAAATACCTAAATAAATATGGTGTTAAATCTGACTCAAATTTTGATGTGTATATTCCCTGTCTAGCATCTTTAGTCTCATCTTCCATATTCCTTCCTTTAGCACCCTAATTGTATCTATTTCCCAAGCCAGTGGATTAGAGAACCAGCCATTTCTTCCAAAACTAGAATAATTGTATACATTTTAAATCCCTCTAAGGAAGTATGAAATGATTTGTTCTGATGCTCTCAAATATAGGCACATCAATACTGAAAATAAATAAATAAATATGGTACTAAAATCATAAGTTTGGGCTAAGTCTGTTTCTGTACTTGTGTGATTAAAAGTTAGTAAACTGCAACCTAACTTTGTATGTTAACAAACTACAAACTAACTTAAGAGTGTACTCTTGTAATAGATAGCTGAGTCTCAGCCAATTACAGCAGTAGAATTTCAGCCAACCACAGGCTGCCAACTCATCAGACTCTGCCCATATAAGGCAAATCCCCATTGTAGCCATTCAGGTTGTTTTTTTCCATATGTCACTTTCTTTACTCTGGGTATAAATATAACCTGCACACGTGGTGAAGCATGGCATTCTGAACCAACTTGGGTCTGGAAAGCCATCAGTTGCTAGAAGCTATTTTCTTGTTCAAATAAACTTTGATCAATTTAACTCAGCTCAGATTTTTCTTTAAGATGTAGAAGCAGATATGTATTTTAAAGACCTAAGAAGAGGGATCTATTACTTTACATGCCTTTCAATGATGTGTTGATTTATAGGATGATATTGCAGAAACTAGATAGTTCCACTTGGATAAAAATTACCATATACATATGGAGAAGCTAAAAAGAATACTGAGCTTGATTCTGAACCTGATTGGATTTGTTCATAGGAGGAAGATAGAGAGGTAAAAAAGTCTCTGAAGTTTGTCTATAGCAAGAAAGAAATGACAAAGAGGGCAGCCAGGGATCCAAGACATTTATCAGTGTGTCCCACTGTGAATTTTTTTTTAATTCAGTGAATTTCAGAAAGGAAGATATTTCTCAGTTTCCATGGAATTCTGTGGGAAAAAAATCTCAGCAGTCAGTATTTCTGTTCCAGAGAATCAGAAAGAAGCAAAACCCTTCACACAGAAGATCCAAGCGAGTGTTTTGGTGTTACCATCCAGATAACCATCAGTCAAACATGAAAGGTCATATTGGATGAATTTTTAGACCTCTAATAAGGTAGACTTTAAAACTGGAGACTATATGGCCAGTCACATGATAGGTTAGACATTTTTTATGTGTTTCATAGTAGATGTGAAATGCTTAATATTTTTCTCACTTTTTTCCCCTGTACAAGGAAACAGAAGAAGTGTTAATGGTAAATGAGAGTGACACACTGTTGTACAATAGGCATATATGTTTCTAAACACACAATGAGTGTGTAGCACCTAAAATAGCTGCAACTGGAACCATGGTTGACTTTATACAATGAATATAATGCAATCTAGATAGAAATAAACCCCGATATGGAGAAAAATGAGTTTAACATAAAATATAGACAGATGACTAGGTGAGTAGAGCTGAAAAATTACACAATTACATCTTTAATTGTGCATGTTTTTATAAAGCAGACGTCGCAGTTCAAATATAAGCATTTGTTTTTATTTTTCCAAATGATCATGTCCAGTACACTATATAAAGTCAAACTAACTAAGATTAATGCAGGAGCCTAATTCAGTGTGATTGTAACTTCCTGCTGGCATTTATGTGTTGGTTTAAATGGATTGGAAAACAAACATCTATTATTTTTATTAGCTGATCGAATGCATCATATTTGTACATGCTAATAATCAACATGGGCTTAACAAAAATCATATTGCTAAAATTAAGGCATATGCTCAACCCTAAAATTCAAATTCTATTCTTAATATGAATGAGAATTGCCCATTGAATCAAAACTTCACTCTTGCGACTGCATGACCAATACAATGTTTAATGATCTATATTTATTGAGTTTTCTGTTGAAGCATTTTTAACAGGGGGAGTGTAAAAACAATATGAGAGAATAATTAAAGGGCAGTGTGGGGGTGATGGAAAGTACCTCTGAACAGTTTTATTTTTATTTTTGTGGTATTTGGGACTAAACCCAGGTGCATTCTAACTCTGAACTACATTCCCTAGCCCTATTTTATTTTACTGATTGATACTTTTTAGTCCTGGGGGTTGAATCCAGGGGCATTCTACCTTTGAGCTACACCCCAGCACTTTTTATTTTTTATTTTGAAATATGGTCTCCCTAAGTTGCTGGGGTTCTCCCTAAATTGATCAAGTTGGCCTTGAACCTGTGATCCTCCTGTGTCAGCCTCGCGAGTGCTGGGATTACAGGTGTGCGCTGCCATTCTCAGATAGACTGTCTTCATTATGTTCTTATTTCTATTTTAACTCATTGGGTGACTTTGCACCAACCATTTTAATTTTTCTTTTCTCTGAATCTCTGTTTCCTTGTCTTAAAGTGAGTTAGTTAAACAAGAGCTTTAAATTTATCTGATTGAAAAGTGGTCCGAGTCTATGTGATTGCCAAGAACGCCAGTGGAACTCCCATCTCCATAACCATGTATACACAAATTAAATATGAGTTACTCAGAGTGAGTTAAGAAACTACTTAAATTGTAGTTTCTCTTGAGGTTTAGCAGAGATTCAGGTGTTAGGATGCCATTACTTCCAACCCTAGATGCTGCATATATACTAATGACTCAAAAGTTTAGTTCAAGTTAGGAAATTCATTTGAAAGAGTTAAAGTGGTATTGTTTTTAAATTATGAAAGTGAATTTTTTTTCTTTGTGGACTTTTTTTTGGTGTGTTGTAGAACATTATGCTAAGTGAAGGTGAATTTTTTATGCATCTCTTCACATGCATTAGGTGTAGCTTGAATTCATAAGGCCCACTAAAAAAAAAAATGCAAACCTTTATCCTCATTGATCAGAGGAGATATCCCCATTATCATCAGAGTTTCATGCAGCCCAGAAGGGCTATCCCTTATGGCACATAGCTCTATAATTGTATTTTACAATAAAAAGTAAAACGATAATAGTTAACATTCATTGAACAGTAACCAGGTGCCAACCACCCTTCTGAGTTTCCATGTAGTAACTCAGTGCTCCGAACAAACCTATCATGTACGGCTATTTATTTTCCCCTCTTTATTGAGGAGACAACACAAGGAAAAAGAGACCAATTAAGTTTCCCCAAAGTCTCCAGTGTGTAAATTGCAGAGCCAGGCTTTGAACTGGTTCTGGAGTCCATAATTCTAAGCATTATATTTCATTGTTTCTTTATGTGATCTAAATACTCTGAGTACCCAACATATTTTCTGAAATTGCCAGTTGGTGTAAACCTTATTCAGACAGCTATCTATAAGAATACTGGGAAGGGGTTCATTAACTGTAGTCTAAATTATAATGACAAAAATTTTATTTGAAATGAATAGAACTCACACTATGGAATATGAACAGTTTCCTAAACAATTACTTTAAGGATAATTATATAGATACTAAACTGCAAATTATAGACATTGCTTTCTAGAAGTTCATGTGCAAATTGCTGGTGAAAGTCTTAGCTTTTCTGTAAATCACTAGTGAGTTTTAGCTAAATATGAACAAGTGAAATATCTCAGTTCTTGCCTTTTTAGAATACACTGCAAATTTCGGTGGTGTTTTTGCATGATTTGACATATATCTCTGTCTTATGACAATAAGTATCAAAATAGTCACATTCTATATATTGAGACACCTAGGGCAATGATGTAGAATTCTGCACCTATACAGAGCAAAAGGCACTAGTAGTCACTGCTAAATTATTAGATAATTTTAGAATCCTTAGGTTCATTTCCTGCAATTGTTCAATATTCTGTCTTGAGGTATAATCTCCATATAATATATGCCCCAAACTCTACTATTCCTTATTTAAATTTTCTCAAAACTGAAGTATCCCCTTAATTTTCATATATATATATGAAATATATATACACATTATATATATATATGATATATATGTATATACTTTGTAAATGTCAATCATAGTTATTCAGTTAATATTCTTCTCTCTTTCTTCTACTTGGCTTTCCTCTGACTCTTCCTAGCAATTTCATGATCCTAAGGAAGGTTTTATATCTCCTGACTTTTTGATAAGAATGACATTGCTTTATCCAATAAGTATTTACTGAGTACCTACAATAGACTAAGCCCTTTCAAGTTGAATATGACTTAAAAAGATTCCATGGTTCAAAAGCAATTTGACCAGGCTGCATTTACCACCTAGTGTTAGTCCTTATTTTTCTTTCCTGTTATACTTAACTATTTCATTCCTGATCTATGTGAATTGCATGTAATCATGGGGGTCTGTTAGTAGACACAAAACAAGATCTCATTAACTTATTTATGGTAAATTACCTTGGGTTTTCTGACAGAGTACACAGTTTTAGCAGAAGTACTATCTAACAATGTGCCCAAATAATACTGAATATTTAATGAAGTGTACAGCAGCTCAGAGGGAACATTATTATTGCCATTATAGTGTAAACTGATTGTTTTTTTAGAAAATATTTTTCTTCCCAGAAACATATATATATATGAAGCGGTTGATGGTTAGACATCTTTGGAACTGAGAGTTTCTTCTTTGGGGATGTAGATTGTATGTTCTTAAATTAAGAATTGTGTCAATTGTGTCAATATATTTTACAGATACTGCTCAATATCAATTTAGCTTGTCCTTAACCACATATGTGCTCTCTGACAAAGCACATAAAAACATACATCCCAAAGCCAGGCGTGGTGGTGCATGCTTGTAATCCTAGTACTTGGGAGCCTGAGATAGGAGGATTGCAGGTTGGAGGACAGCCTCAGCAATTTAGTGAGGCTCTCAGTAACCTAGTGAGACCCTGTTTCCAAATAAGAAATAAAATTGGTCTGGGGGTGTAGCTTGGAGGTAGAATGCCTCTGTGTTCAATTCCCAGTACCACAAAAAAAAACCCATACATACCAAAATAAATTAAACCAACTGGGAAAGATATCTAATATGAGCATGACCAGAATCAAAGAATAAGGAAGTTGATGTTGCTTCCTAAGCAACAGAGGCTATTTTGGGATGGGACTGTCCTACAAAAAACACAGAGTCCAGCTTGTAAAGTCATGGTTGATTTTTTTGATGTTCTGGTGTTGGAATCATCCTGCAAACAAGAACATAAATATATATTGCATGATTTTCAGAATGAAAAATGTTACATATAATAAAAATATTGCAGCCAGGTGTGGTGGCCCATGCTTGTAATCCCAGTACTTGGGAGGCTGCGACGGGAGGATCCCAGGTTTGTGGCCAGCCTCAGTTACTTAGTGAGGCCCTCTGCAACTCAGTGAGACACTGTCTCAAAATAAAGAATAAAAAATAGGGCTGGGTGTGTAGCTCGGAGGTAGAATGCCCCTGGGTTCAATCCAGAGTACCACCAAAAATAAATAAATAAATAAATAAATAAATAAATAAATAAATAAATGAATAAATAAATAAATAAATAAAATTGCTGTCTTCTTTTGCCCCTGATATTTTTGCTTTCGACTCAGAGATGTTTACCCTTGCGTGAAGATTTCTGAGGAACTCTCAGGACATTGTGGAACACTGCACAAAGTCTGACATCAATAGATTGTACATAGTATTATCATTTTCCATTTCAAATAGGAGATGTTGAATGCAACATCTTCTAAGATAAAAGCAACTCTATAAACTACCACCGAGTGTTTCATTTAATAATAAAGCAAATGCAAGATGAAAGTGAGAACAATGTCTGACCGAGGAAGATTGGTTCCAGGAACCCCTGTCCCTCCGCCCACGGATACCAAAACCCAAGGATGCTCAAGTCCCTTACACAAAGTAGTGTAATATTTATATAGAACCTGCACGCATTCTTCCCTATGCTTAAATCATCTCTAGGTTACTTATAATACCCAATATGTTGCAAATGCTCTATAAATAGTAGTTATATTGTTTAGGGAATGAAGACAAGAAATAGAAATCTGTACATGTTCAGTACAGATGCAAATGTTTTCTGATATTTTTAATCAGCAGTTGGTTGGATCTACAGATACAGAGAACCACCTACTCATTGAAATACGTGTCTATGTATATTGAAATACGTGTCTATGTATATATATACACATTGAAATATGTGTACATATAATGTATCGGTATATATGGATATTTATCATGTATATATATATATATATATATATATATATACACACACACATACATACATTCACACATGCATATTTCTTGAACAAGAATTAGCAACTAAAAAAAGGGTTGGCTACCATCACTTAGGAAGCAGTTCAAAATCTCCCTCCCTCAGTTGTGACTGAAGACATCCTCTTTGGTGTTGGCCAGACACTTCTGCTATCCCTGATCTCTTTCCATTGACAACTCTGAGGTTTGGGTTGGCTGTAGGAAGAGTAATGGAGAATAGGAAAATGCAAACGAACAGAGGAAAAATGAACACAGGAAGGCTGGCAAAAGGAAGCGTTGGGGGAGCAGCAGCATTTTGTTCAGAAACTGGGTGTGGACTTTAAGAAGCCAAAAGATGGTCTTTTTTTTTTTAGATATCTATCCATTTCCCTTTCTTTTGTATTTATCAAAAGGAGTAAGAGAAAATTCCATGAGGCAGTAGGAGTAGTTAAGAAGGACTACAACCACATATATATGTATGTATGTGTGTGTGTGGGGGTGAATGTATATTACAAAACCTCCAGACTATATTCATTGATACATTTATTCAATTCTTTTAAGTATAAACAGAAGTCACTGCTGCAGACAATATAAATTGTACCTGGCTGTTCGATGTATTAAGTGACCCATTTTAAATAAAGCATCTTTGATCACCCAGTGATTGGAAACAAAAGATTAAAGGGAAACCATTCGTGGCCTTGGAATTTTCAAAGAATCACTGTGTCATTTGTTTTCACAAAATGCATTCATTTAGGAAAATTACAAATGATTTCTGAAAAGCCACTCCATCAAAATCTGGAGAGACATGTGCCATAGAACACAAAAAGATCAAGCTGAATACAATGTGGGTTGAAAGAGTCCCATGATCTTATTAATAATGAAAAGATGCAAAGTTATGATCATATGAAATTTATTCTAACCTGAAATGCTGGAATTAATTGATGACAAGTTTCATTCTTACGACTTTAAAGAACACTTTAAAGCTTGGCCTTCTTCCTTTTCCTCTTATGCTAAAAGTATGAAGTCATGTTGTAATCTCGGAAATACTGCAATATGCTTATTAGTTTTCACTTGAAATTAGGTTTCCGACCATTTTAGAACTTGTTCCTAAGGATTTTTAAAAACAATTTTCCCCTAAATTGCCACATGTTTTGTCCTTAAATAGAACCGCATGATACATCAGTTCCTCTTATTCTCAATGGATATTTATTGTATCAAGTAATAACCACAATAGCTCACACTTACTGATTTTTTTGTCCACGTCAAACACTATTATAAGTATAATAAATTATCTGCCAATGAGAAACTTTGGCTCAAACTGATCATTTTTTTATGGTGCATAGGAAACTAAATGAAGATATTGTCCTGGGCACCAAGGTCTGAAGTGGTAGAAAAATGATGGTGATCAGGTCAAAGTAATTTATTGAATTGATTATATAACTAAGGAGGATGTCACATGCCATTCACTTCCTAGAGTGGACCTATGGGTCCCTTCAAACCACATATATGAGGCATCTTATCAACAGTTTCTAATCAAGTTAAATGAGTAGAATGTGTCTATACCCAGTTTCTGCTAACCACTGGCTTATCTCTGATGTAGACACTATTTGAGATTGTAAGAACTTGAGCAAAGACCTACTGAGGCTGAAAACTGAGGAATAGAGTCAGCTTTCACTTTCCTTCCTCCCTTCTTTGGAAAATGGTCCCAAATCCTCAACACAGTATTCCCTTATATATGATGTGTTGACCTGAGTTTTTCTGTCAGAGCGATTATGACTAAAACAAACAAACAAACAAACAAACAAACAAACAAAGCAAACTTAGCCGGGCGTGGCTGCGTACGCTGTAATCCCAGTACTTGGGAGGCTGAGACTGGAGGATCCGGGTTCCTGGCCAGCCTCGGCTACTTAGTGAGGCCCTTCGCAACTTAGTGAAACCCTGTTTCAAAATAAAGAATAAAAAATAGGGCTGGGGGTG
>PVJS01012790.1:25642-43345 GCA_004027185.1 Glis glis | reverse complement strand
AGGGAGAGAGAGAGAGAGAGAGAGAGAAAGAGAGAGAGAGGGAGAGAGAGAGCTGAGGCTGATCATGAACCCGGATCCTCCGGTCTCCGCCTCCCAAAGTACTGGGATTACAAGCGTGCGCCACCACGCCCGGCGTTATTCTTATAATTTAATTGTTATTAAATTGTTAATGTGTACTTTAAAACATATTTCTCTAATTTCTCTTTGAGTAATGTGACTTTCTGGATAGTTACCTTGATATATAGATATCCATATATAGAATATCCATATCTCAGACTATGGATTATGGGGCTCTTCAGCTATAATAAGATTTGATTGTTTGAAATAGAATTTCAACATTTATGCTTTTCTTCTTTAAATTGCTTTGATGGAGATACAAAAGAAACATACAATTTTGTCTTAGAAAGCCAGGAAAAAAAATATCCACCCTGGCTTGCTTTAAAATTCCTTTGCAAGTTATTTTCTTATTTGACAAGTAAATCAGACAACTGATGCTCTTACATTCTCTGATCTAAACAGTTTTACAGAGACTACCTTGCAAATGTCCCAGGAGATGAGCCTGCTCGCAGTGAAGAATGTAGTCAGCAGGAAATTCACTTAATGATAATGATTATTCTTCTATGTAATGGACATTTCATTGTCAGCAAAGTGTAATATTATTCTGCTGAAAGCTTTAGGTATGCAGCCAGCTCCACCGACATACCGGCTTAATTTGCCCGTCTTACTTTCCAGTCGGCTCATTCGTCTCTTTGCATATTCAGTGGGATCCTTTCATGCTTGGTGTGTGGACTGCTTATATACTAGTGTCATTGGCTTTTATTAAAAAACTCCATCGCTTGTATGGACATATGAATTCATGAGTCCCACGTGGCACGCTGTGGTGGAAGGTGACATCTATTGTTCCGCCATGTGTCAATGTCCAGTTACAGGATATTTTTGCCACGTTCCCACACTGTACAATAGCCAGGTTTTCACTTGGTCAGGTTTTCCAGTCAGCGGAGGTGGAAGACACTGTAGGGTATTTGGACAGCTGACCGAAAGCGGACACATGCACACAGTCTCTGTACTGGTTGTGCAGGGCATGAAATCCCACAGAGATAATTGTTTGTGTTTAAGCATTCATGGCCCACTTGGTCTTCAATATATAAGTACTCTGAAACAGAAAATTATGTCACCCCTACATTCAGATGTCATTCCTTCAAAGCAAGAAAGCCCCAGGTAGGATGTATACCTATTTCATCTGAGTCAGAGGCACAAATGGGACAAGAGACACATAGTGAATAAAGATGTATTTAGGATCTCCCATCTCTGAAGACAAACCTAGAGTTCTTCTTGGTTCAAATGTCAAGAAGATGATGGAGACTTATTAATATCAGATTAATAAATGTATAATTTATTTCAATGTATAAAGTTAGAGCAGAGAAATATAGGCAATGCATTAATATGTGAATCTCACTCAAGTCAGTATTTTTATTTGTCACATAGAGCTTCATAGGAATATATTTACATACAAAGCACAAATATGTTGAACCGTCTTCATTAAAGCACAGATTGCATAATCACTTAGACACACCCATACCCGTTTTATTTAATTGTATTTTAAATTTCTTTAGTATTTAGCAGTGGACATGTGCAAGTGTGTGTGAGTGTGTATAAAATGTCACTCCTGCCGGGCGTGGTGGCGCACACTTGTAATCCCAGTACTTTGGGAGGTGGAGACCGGAGGATTCGGCTTCGCGGCCAGCCTCAGCTCTCTCTCTTTCTCTCTCCCTGTCTCTCTCTCTCTCTCTCTTTCCCTCTACCTAGTGAGGCCCTCCGCAACTTCGTGAGACCCGGTTTCAAAAATAAAGCATAAAAAAATAGGGCCGGGGGTGTAGCGCGGAGGTAGAACGCCCCTGGGTTCAATCCCCGGTACCGCAAAATAAATAAATAAATAAATAAATAAATAAATAAAAATAAAATAAAACGTCACTCCTGCCCAGCAGACAATACTGTTTCTGTGAGCTCATTTTCAAGGAACTGTTTGCTCATTAACACATAAATATTTACAGATATCTTACCATTATTATTCGCATTTTTAGAATGAAGAAATCATACCAGAATAATTTAAAAAACAATGGCATTCAAGTTGTTTCTATTTTCATGTGTTAAAGGAAACTATTTTAGAAAATAGTCTCTATTAAAAGTTTTAACCACAGAATCTAGAACTACGAAGCTTTTCTGTGGAGGAATGGGTGTACGATGAAAGAAGCAAAACAAATAAAATGCTGTAATTGATAGAGTTTGACCAAATAGAGTAATTAAAGGTAGATTTAAAAAAAAACATAATTTTGAAAAGCCAAAAAAAATAAAATGGAAACTCCTACAATGGGTAAAATTTCTCACTAAAATGCCAGATAAATTACTAGGCTGCAAGTGAGATATGGGCAAGATAATGGAAAGATGAGAGAGAAAGAAAAAGAAACACCTTGTTATGCCTGTGATAATCTTTTGAAGAATCTTTGATGTATGATATGAGCCATAGGGCAAAGTTCCAGTGTAGTTGCTTTCAATTTTATAGGACACATTTGACAAATTGAGAAACACTAAGAAGTTTTATACTTCGTGATATTGTATATATTGGGATATAAGTTTTACTTTCTAAGACAAAGCTCCTTAAATGCATTTCACTATGGAATCTCTTTAAAAACTCAATACATAGCTAGAATACTAAAGGAGATGAGGAGATGTGATCTACCTTTGGATTAAAGTTGAGAGCAAAATAATGGTTTCAGAGATAAATTTATTCCTGTGAGTAATGTTCAAAAGCATTCCTGTTTTGATAAAATCAGATAATATTACCAATAGAGGCTGAAATGAAATAATTCATGTAACAGAGACTAGATCTTACCCCAAAGATTAGAAAATAAATGCTTCCTAACTCACTAATGCATAGATTGAATATCACGCATCGTGGGATGTCTTGCTTGATTTCCTGGCATTTGGGAATTCAGTGCAAAAAAATTTAAAGACATACAAAAATATATAAAAAGATAGTTAGGATTTCCCTTATTTTTTTCCAAAATAATGAGTACTGTTTTTATGAAAGGATATATTAAGTAGAATGCAAGCAATGTGGCATAACATATATGGTTTAAAAATCCTCAGGCTGTGCTACTCAGAAATGATTACTATCCCTGAGTTACCTTTATTCAGACATTTCTCCGTGCATATAAACCTGAAGTGTTGGGTAAGTAAAATAAAAATGAGACTATGCTATTTCTTACCACTCTTAATAAAGTCTAATTTATGGACAATAAAATTTGCCAATTTATGCACATTTCTATGTGCTTTGACAAATTTATAGAGTTCTGGAACCAACACCGCAGTCATGATATTGGTCACCTTTGTTGCTCTAAAAAGGCTCCTCTATGCCCCCCGTTCCATCAATTCTGTCCACTGGCTGCCACTGATCTGTTCCATACCACTGTTGTACCTTTTATAGAAATTCACATAAAAGAAATTATACCGCAGGCTGGCTTTGCGTTTGAATCTTTCACTTCACGGAATGCATTTAGTATTCACTCGTGTTGTGTGAGTCTACAGTTCGTTCATTTTTCCTTGCTGAGCACTGTTCTATAGTATGGATGTCTCACAGCTCTGCAGTAATACAGCAGTTGATGGAGAATATGTTTTCTTCTGTCATTGCAATTGTTCTCAGTTCCATATTAGGATGAATAAAGCCGCATTTGAGATTTTTGTATGATCCATATCCTTTAGGTAAATACAAAAGAGCAATATCATTAGTTTAACATGTAACAGTGTGACACTGTCACATTGCTTCATAAGTGACTGTGAAATTTGACATTCTAGCCAGCGGTGCATGAGAATTCTTTTAGCCCTACATCTTTGATAACATTCCTAAATTTTTGTTATTATTTTTTTAGTGAGTGCATGGTGAGTTTTCACTGTGGTTTCATTCACATTTTCCTAATGGCTTAATTTAGAACACCTTTTCATGTGTTTTTTTTTATCATTTGCCTGTTTTTTGGATGTAACAATTTTGTTGTTTTTGTTGGGTTGTCTATTTTTTTTTTCTAGAGCTGCTGTAACAAACTGCCACAAACCGGGCAGCTAAAAGTAATAGAAATTGATTCTGAAGGCTAGAAGTTCTAAATCAAGGTAGCTGGCAGGGTCGGGAGCCCCCTGATATCTGCAGGACAGAATCCTTCCCTACGTCTTCCTAGCTTCTGCCAGTTGAAGGCAGCCATGTCATCCCGTAGCTTGCACTGTGATACTTGGATCTCCGTCTCTGCCATCACGTGACTGTCCCGTGTCTCTGTGTTGCTTCCTCTTCTAATAGGGACACCGATCACTTTGGATTAAACGTAAATGTTCCTGGGTCTCTTGCTGGCGCCTACTCCCAGATATCCCATCTGTCAGACATTGTCTCAAGGATCTTCTGCACAACCTCAGTGGTTTTATTGCTAACTGCTATCTCAATGACTTTCTGCAGTTGTTCTGTGGCCAGCCCAGTTAAACATGAACCCCTAGCCCTCGCTGTCTGCACGTTTACTAGTTAAACTTTACCTCCCGGGCTCTGCATGTATACAGTAGCATCCATACCTCAACCTCCCCCCCCCCCAAGAATGAATAAAAGCTGTGGACCAGTGTCCAGAGGGGCCTTCGCCTAAGAGTGAGGTTCCCTGGCCCACCCCTCTCAATCTGGTCTGGGTCTGCATCATTCTTTTTCCCTCGGGCGCACCGCGGGGCGGTCGCCTACACCTGAGTACTATTCTTGATTTAATTCAGGTCCATATCCAACAAGAATATTTCACAGGTGGTGCCGTATTATTTGGAGAACAATATGTTTGGTTATCCTGTTTGTGGGATATATCGATAGGACAATAGCCACACACACACACACACACACACACACACACACACACACACACATTTATGGTCTCTTCCCTTTCTGCCTCTTGGTCTTATCACATAACAATATATTCAGGAAAGTAATTATATGGAGAGCTTCCTGATTTCTTTTTAGGGCTCTTAGTATTTCATTGTAAGGCTAGATCCTTAAAAGACACTGCGATTATTTCCAGTATTTTGTCAGTGCAGATAATACTTCAAATAATAACTTTCTTCCTTGGTATTTTTCCAGTGTGTTTTTGAGATACAGTCATACAAGCAGGATTCTGAACTGAAGAATAAAGACATATGGAATTATACTACATATGGACCAGAAATTGGTGGGAATGTGTGTCATTCTGTAATCTTGCCAGCTGAATACATTGTCAAATTCTTGGATATCTTCTAATATGATATGTGAGAGAGAATATTGAGACAGAGTTTTGCATTTTTTCTTATGCGTTAGGTGGAGAAATTTTTCATATGCTTAATAGCTATTTTTATTTTTTCTCCTATGTAGTGCCTGTTCACATTTGGCCATTTTTTGCTGGTTTCTTGGCTTTTCTTCTTCACAATTTTTAGGAGCATTTGTGTAGTAAGAGACAGTCCTTTGTCTGTTGTAGATATTTTTATGTTGTAAATATTTTTATTTGCCTGTTATTGCCTTTTTCTTTTGCTTATTTATTCTAGCCACATAAATGCTATCTAAAATATTCATGTAGTCAAATGTTTTAACCTTTCCTTTTGCCTTTAGATTTTGCCTTTAGATTTTAGATGGGATGGTTTTCTCTGCTTCCACATTATAATTATATTCACTATGCTCTTGTACTTTTATTTTACTTTATTTTATTTTTATACTAGGGATTGAACCCAGGGGCATTCTACCTCTGAGCTACCCCCCAGTCTTTTTCTATTTTTTGTTTTCAAAACAAGGTCTTGCTAGGTTGCTGAGAGTGTCACTGCGTTGCCGAGGCTGGCTTTGAACTTGTGATCCTCCTGTCTCAGCCTCCCAAGTACCAGGATTACAGGTATGCACCACCATGCCCAGCCTATAAATATTTAGATCTTGACTCATTCCTGATTGAATCTTGCGTAAGGCCCAAGCAGCCAGCTTTACCTTCTCAGATGGCTACACAATGTCCCCCCATCACTTAGTTAAAAGTTTGTCTTTCACCTGCTGCCTGGATATATAGGCTTTTATCAAATACTAAATTTTTATAAGTATATGAGACTGTTTATAGACTATCTGACTATTAATAAGATAACACAAACCTGTTTTAATTACAACTTTATAATATATTTTAATGTCAGGTAGAAAACCCCTCTCTACCCCAATATATGTATTGCTTTATTTTTTCAGGGTTTTACTGGGTCTTCTGGACTGCTTATTTTTCCTTATGGATGTTTAAATCATCTTGCTTAGTGTCAAAGAAAAAAATCTATTAATATTTTTACGAAGATGGTGTGAAATTTATAAATTAACTTAGAGAAAATTGATGTAATTACAAGGTTAATTCCTTATCCACACACTTAGACACATGCAGTCTTACGACCACTGCTCACCCTCACACAGATACACACAGACATCTAGTTTCTCACTGTGTCATCTATTTATCTGTTTTCCTTTCCCCTTGCTCTTTAGCCCTTTTGTGTTCTCTCTCTCTCTCTCTCTCTCTTCTGGTATTTCTGAGTATTTCTTCCAACATTTTGGAGCATTTTTATTGTTCTAACAGCTGCCTTTATGTTAACATCCTTATGTAATACCTCAGTTCCCACTGTTATTTCTAACTAACACAGCATTTTTTAAGCTGATAATTTTTAAGCAATCAGATTTTTTTTCTGAATAGAAGCCAGCATTGGAAGTGTTTATTAACAGTTTTAAAGAGTAATCACTGAGGAGTTATAATTTCTACCTTTGCTTTGATAGTGAATTTTATAAGTTGCAATCAATCACACAAAAATGATATTGTTCTCTTTTTTACATTTAATGACATAAAATCTTTATTTTAAAAACAATAACAATCTGACTTCAGGTTTCTCTTCACATGCTAAAAGCAATATTCCTGCCTGTGTCTGCCGCAGTGCGTGCGTGCGGCCCAGGTAATCAGATTCATTCTGGTGTGGCCATTCCTTCATACAGCATGTGATTCTTTCCCATACAACAAATGCCTGCATTCGGAGCATTGCTTTCTATTGACTATCTTGAGCCTTTATTGTAAAATAAAATTTTGTCATCTCTCATAACTGAGAGCACAGTAATCCTAATTTCACAATACTTTTGTAGTGACTCTATTGACAGCATTTAAAGGCCCTTAGGCTTCCATGATGCCTTTACCATCCAAGGTGTCCATCAACAGATGAATAGATCACAAAACTATGAGATATGTACACAATGGAATTTTACGCAGCCACAAAGAAGAACAAAATCACATCATTTGCAGGGAAATGGAGAGAACTAGAGAACATTATGCTAAGTGATATTAGTAAGTCACTAAGAGTCAAAAATCGGATGTCCCCCCTAATCTGTGGGAGCTAGATAGAATGGGACTTAGAAGGGAAGAAGAAGAAATCTTTAGATGGACAATGAATATCCCTACATAACAATAGTGAGCCCTGCAACCTTTGCAATATGATGGAGATGTACACTGACCTCAACCTGCCCCATCATTTGCAATTTCATATCCAAGGTCATTGTTTTGGTGCTACTTGCTAGTACTTTTGCCACAATTTACACACTGTGGCCTCTTTCAGATATGCTTGTCTGATGATGCAAAGTCCTACAGCCACGATGAGTTGAGTATAGAGAAGACACTGAGGATACAAGGAAAGTTGACCCAGGGCTGATGACAGAGGTGGAGCTTCATGGTCTGTGCTGAGATCCTAACTGAAGAGCTGCTTGGTGGTAGTGGCAGAGCTGGTGAAGGAGAAAGCCTTTGTACAACATAGATAGAGGGCTCCAAAGTGACTTTTCTTCTCTCCTCTGCCATATCATAAAACTGCAGACCTCAAGAGAGGTCTAACCCTTTGGTAATTCAGTCCTACTTTTGGCCATTAGTTGAAGTCCTGACTAGACATCAGAGGGATATAAAAGTAGCTTAGCCGGTGGGGTGACACATACCTGTAATCTCAGTACTTGGGAAGCTGAGGCAGGAGGAGGATCACAGGTTCAAGAATAGCCTCAGCAATTTAGTGAGACTCTGATTCAAAATAAAAAAGGCCTAGGGGTGTAACTCAGAGGTAGAATGCCCCTGGATTCAATCCCCACTATTGAACAAACAAGCAAATAGTTAAAACTAGCTCACTAAACCTTCTTAAATACGAGGAGGAAAATCCTCAATGACATTATTTCGTAGATAGTTTGAAGTAATATTTCCCAAAATGCACATAGCAGAACATTATTCCTAAGTGAAGCACCATGAGGAAAAATTGCCTTCATTTGGCCAAATATATATGAGTAGCGTAACATGCCCTGCCCCCATTTTGGATTCACAGCATACATTGTTTATGAAGACTTATGCTAAGAAATCAGGGTAGTCAGTTAAACCTATTGACTAGTTTCCTATTTATTTAAATCACAACTTCTTTTTGCTCCTCTTTGTTATACTTTTTAACCTCCCATGGAGCAAATATTATGCATAACATATTCTGCAAATGCTGGTGAGAAGATTTTCCAAATTTATAACTTACTGAAGTTTGTAGCTGCATCAGATCCTTCTGGAGGCATAGGTGTGTATAAAATGAATCTATAAATCTCTGAAGTTAGTCTTTTGAGTGCATCAAGGAGTGTTTTTTGCAAATGTCAGCCTAGTAAACAAATAGCAACATCTGACTTTTCATTGCTATCAAGTTCTTTAAGTAGGTCTGTAGCCACTAAGTGGCACATATGGTTAATTACCAGTATCATAAAGCTTTATTAGAAAGCATAATATGTCCATCAAAGTTAACATTTGAATTATGCTGGATTTTGGCTACTGTGAAGGGCAAGCTTTAATGGTAATAATTACCCCTGAATGGGAGTTATTAAAATATTTTTCTCTCAAATTATATCAGGAAATCTTTGCAAGAACATAGTTAAGGAAGTGGGATGGTGGGATTACTTCATCTTTCAAAAAACTGAGGTGCTGTTTTCTTTTTTGGCCCTACGAACCCTATGTGTTATTTATACTGTGTGTGTGGGTGCATGTGTGTGTGTAAAATAACTCAGTGTTTCAAGGGCCAGAAGTCCTGAAGTCTTTATTCAGCATGGGTATAATTTGTCATGATGGATACTGCTACTGTCCTGGTCTACTCTGTGCTGCTACAAAGGGCACTTGAGATGGGGTAATGTATAATGAATGGAAACTCTCGCTGGCTCGTGTTCTGGAAGTGTGAAGTCCAATGTCAAGATACCAGCATGTAGCAAGGGGCTCCTGGCTGCATCATTACATGCAGAAGGCATCACGTGTCAGAAATGCAGTGAGCAGGAGGAGGAGGAACCTGCACCGTGAGAACAGACCCACTGTCATAAGAATGTCATGAGTCTGTTCTCTCTGCTTCCTGCTAACATGCCCTGACTCTACAGACCAGGCCTGACATGGACTAAACCTCAAAATCTCCAAAAACTCTGAGTAAATAAATCTTCCTTTCTCTAAGTTGTGTGGTCAGTTGTTCTGGAATGAATATGCCTTCTTTGTTCCCAGTTGTAAGAAATATACCTTAAATCTTTCACCCTTAATTATCTATTAACTGTAAAACATTTTGTAGACTCACTTTATTAGGCTGAGGAAGTTTCAATCCCTAATTTGTTGAAAGGCTTTTTCTTTAAAAAGCTAAAAACTGGTATCAAATTTTATTAGTCTTAGCCGGGCATGGTGGCGCACACCTGTAATCCCAGTACTTGGGAGACTGAGAAAGGAGGACTGCAGGTTGGAGGCCAGCCTCAGTAGATTAGTAAGACCCTCTTTCAAAACAAAAAGGGCTGCGGGGGTTGGTTGTTTAGCTCAGAGGTAGAATGCCCCTGGGTTCAATCCCCAGCAGCTCCAATTTATCAGCCTTCTCAAAAATTGGAAATGATCATTTAATTGATTTATTAATTTATTTTCAGAACTTCAACTAAGATTGAATTTAGGGTGCACTGAACTTCTTGGAAGTAGAACTAAATTTTTTGCTGAGTGTAGTGGCGCACGCTTGTAATCCCAGTACTTGGGAGGCTGAGACAGGAAGATCGCAGGTTCACAGTCAGCCTCAGCAATTTAGCAAGGCCCTCAGCAACTTAGTGAGACCCTGTTTCAGAATTAAATAAAATAGGACTAGGGATGTAGCTTGGAGGTAGAATGCCCCTGGGTTCAATCCCCAGTACCACACACAGACACACACACAAACAACAACAACAAAAAAAACCTTTTTCATCAGATCTGAGAATTTTTCTTCCATTATTTCCTCAGGTGTTTTTGGTTAGTATTTACTCTCCTATATTTCCATGACTCAAATGTCACATATTTTACAACATTTGATATTTTTCCACAGATTCCTGAGTCTTTGTTCATTAAAACCTTTTGTCCTTCTTTTCAGATCGGAGGTCTGTTTTTCTGCCCTGTAGTTGACCAACATTTGCCATCTACCTTCGGGTTTTAATTCATGGATGCTTTTCGGTTCTAGCATCTTCATTGTCATTCTAAGCAATTGTTTTCTGAGATTTCCTATCTGTGGACTCATTAAGGCCTTTTTTTTTAAGCTTGGATTCCATGTTGCTCTCTCACGGTGTGAAAGTTGTCCCCAGGAAGATAATGTCATCTACGAACAGTGGTGTGTTTATTTCTTCCTGTCTAATCCTCATGTCTTCTTTATGCTTGCTGGGCTGCATTGGCTAAGACTGCCACTAAAATGTGGGAGGAAAATGATGGCACCAATATTCTTGTTCTGTTCCTGGTCTTATGGACAGGTTTCAATATTTCCTACTAAAATGCAATGTTTACTATAAGTTTTTAAAAATCAGATGAAAGATGGTTCCATTCAAGTGTGCTAAGTATTTCTAATTTGAATGGATAATGAATTTCATCAAGTTTTTCTTCATCTTTTATTTCATTCTGTTAATGTGCAAATTATACAAATGGAATTTTGATTGTTAATTCAACCCTATATTATTCAAATGACTAACTTTGACATGAGTTACATTTTGGGGGGAGTTTTGGAACTGTGGATTACCTTATAATTTTGCTTTCAAATAACACCTTGTCAGATTTAAATATCAAGGTTATGCTGGCTAGTAAGGATCATTTCTACCTCTTTTTCTATTGTTTGTCCCATTTTGTTCTCTGAATCTTATTTTTGGGTTTTGTATAGACGGTAAATTTTGATTTAATATGAGATATTATACCTGCAAAATTGTTGAGGACTTTGGTGACTGGACAGATGTAGTGAAGTCAGATCACTTCAACTAAACCAGGGACGTGTCAGCACCAGGATAAATTGTGTGTGTGTGTGTGTGTGTGTGTGTGTGTGTGTGTATGTGTGTGTATTAGAGATTGAACCCAGGGACATTCTACCTCTGAGCTACATTCCCAGCCTAATTTTATTTTTTATTTTGAAACAGGGTCTTACTAAATTGCTAAGGCTGGCCTTGAACATGCAATCCTCCTTTCTTAGCCTCCTAAATACTAGGATTATATGTGTGTGCCACCACACCCAGCTTAAATTGTATTTTTCATAAAAACTCTGTCTGTCCTTGGTTCATGCTCTCCCTTGGTGTACTACTCTTCTAGGATTTCAGCTGAGATCCTTGGTTAATTTCTAAGGTTTCTCCTCTTTGGAAGACTTTAGTCCTCATTTATTCCCCCCTTCAACATAGTAAGATTTCTGAAACCTCATTTTGCTTTCCAAAAGCTTTCTTCTTACCTTCATAGTAACTTTCCCTGGGCAGGGGCAAATTTACTTGGAGGAAAATCCCAAGGATGAAGTTAAATTCTCCACACCTCTTTTTCTCTCTATAGCATAGTCTCTGAAGTGCTAAGTGTCTTGACCGTTCTAGACTCTAGACTCTAGTTTATGTCTCTATAGCCCTGGGAAATTGCCAGAGACATTGCTGGATGCTCTGATTCTGATCAGTGGACTTGTTTTCATATGTCTGATCAGTGGACTTGTTTTCTCCCCTTTCCATCTTTGCCAAGAAGCAGCAGGTGCCACTAGGAGAACAGTGTTAACTACCCCTCTTTGGTTCTTGGACTCTTGGCTCCTTGATGCTTGGTTGCCTCCTTCTCTTCATACAGAGATTTTTGTATTTTATATTTTATTTTTGGATTACATTTGCTCTAAGACAGAGCTTTAGTCTGCTGGAGGATAATTCATTATATCTGAAATTGTAAGAAGTTCATTTCAAGAATTTAATATTTTGTCAATAAATCTAAAGAATTTTTTTTTACTGATTACTACTAATTAGAATTAAAAAATCACTTTTTAGGCAGAACTGCCTCACATTAGACATTCTGGCTTGTGAGACGTTAAACATCTATTACGGAAAGGAAGTTTGGGGACCCAAAATAATATTGCATGAACGGTTTAACAGTATTTATCAGAACTTGAAAGTCTTTGTATAACTTTGATTCTCAATTACTAAAAGGCTTTTCTCCTCTCAGTTATACACAGTTGAGTAACAACACTACAATTTAATATTGCATTCTACAGCAGGGATATGGTAGTTTATTAATAGTACTTTTCATATTACCATTAAATGGATGCAACATCTTCCCGTGCACTCCCCTTTCAAGTTTTCTCCGTAGAGATTAATTTCCAAAGGGAAAATATTGTTTATGCATATTCATAATGGTGCATAAGTCAGTTACATAGAAAGAGGCAAGAAAAATGAAGATAATGAAACCCTTATGGCTGAGAAATAGCAGAGTATTTATGTAGTGTTATCTTATTTCTCAAACAAATATGCAATGAAGGATGGCCATTAAGCAATGTATCTTAATAATCATATATATTCTATTGACATGAAATAAGCTGACATTTTTATATTGACTCAATGTATGTAAGAGTCAATATGAGTGTTCTGGAATTATATATAAAATTATTAAAATCCTAGTTTTTAATTAAGGAAACAGTCCTAAATATATTAAGGAATTTGTATCCAGGCATGGTGGCATATGCCTGTAATCTCAATACTTGGGAGGCTAAAGCAGGAGGATTACAAGTTTGAGACCAGTCTGGGAAGCTTAGACCCTGTTTTAAAATAAGAAATAAAAAGAACTATCAATCAATCAATCAATCAATCAATAATTGATTGTGGTAGCTAATAATGGAATATAAATTATGATGCTATCAATATCAAAACTATAGAAAGAAGTAGCATTGTAAGACATTGTAAGAATGTATATCAATATTGAGACCAGTAGAATTGTATATATATAACATCTTGTAGTGTTCATTATTCTTTATTTCATTTTAATGATTTACCACTACAAGTATAGGGAAGAAAACAATTTCTGTCAACATTCTTACTCATTAAAGTGTTTGGAATAAAAGAATCCAATAAACATCTACTTTTTTCAAGAGTTTAATCATGAGAGGGTTTTCCAATTTGTATTGTAGCATCTTTGAATAATTTCTCCTTTACACACAAAGATTCTATTGAATTAGAAGATTCAAGTAATTAACAAAGAGCTAATCAAAAGTTTTGACTCTTCCTATTTAAAAGTTTAACATTTTCTTTACTTAGAAAATGGTATTTATTAATATCAAATAATTCTAAACAAGGCTAAAGCAATTTTTAAGAATTTCTAGGTGTGGCTCACATCCTTCTGTAAATATTTTGACTTTTCCTCATATTTAAGTTTACATTTGTTCTAACTCCCAACTATGCTACTAGATCTCAGGTCTCCATGGCTTCATATATTGTGGTTGATTGTCATTGAGGCAGTTTTTCTAAAGGAGCTCAATTTTTATGCTCTTTAAATGATTATTCTATTTTCAATTTATGTTCCCAAGCATTTTATTTCTCTTGTCTTGGCTTACTATCCCTAAAACATTTTGTCAAAGAAATAAAATTTTCAAAAAAGAAGAAAAGAAAATCCTGACATCCTGGTCCAACTGAGAATTCACAATAAACTTTATTCAGCATTTTATTTCACATGAAAATTTTACTCATACTTTCT
This sequence comes from Glis glis, assembly GCA_004027185.1. NCBI lineage: Eukaryota > Metazoa > Chordata > Mammalia > Rodentia > Gliridae > Glis > Glis glis. The sequence continues at coordinate 29,321 of PVJS01012790.1, read as the reverse complement.
AGGGAATATCTGGGGAGTCATACCCAATCTGCCCAGAAAATATTAGAACCTGCAAAAAATAGCATGAATAAGTTAACTTGGTTCTAAGGAATAAATGAAAGGAAATTCTTAGTAGCTGATTTTGAAGAATCTAGAGAAGTATTTTATAATTATGATTCAGGTTTCTTTGAAAGTCAACATTATTTTTTCTACTGAAAGAAGTAATAGATGTTGTGTTTACAAAGGACTCAGGTGCCCACTCTATTAGCGTAAGCCTAGTATATCCAATTGAATAGATACTCTAAAGAATGTCAAATTACAAAGTTTAAATAGGTCAGTAATTGTTCTTTCATGGTCAAAAAACATTAGTATTTTAATGTCAGGACAGAAATTAAATTCATAAGCATAGAGAAAGATCAATTTTACATATTCTAAAAATTTAAGGGTGTTGGAATAGCTTGGAGTTTTTAGTTTAAAATGACAGAAAAACATTTTTTCCCCTTTTCTTCTTCAACTAATTCTCTCTCTCTCTCTCCCCCCCTCCCTCCCTCTTTCTCTCTCTCTCTCTCTCTCTCTCAGGAATGTTCTGCCTCTGAACTATACCCCTAGACCTTTTTAATTTTTTATTTTGAAACACAGTCCCCTTAAGTTACTGCACCCTGGCCTAGAACCTGTGATCCTCCTGTCTCAGACTCCCAAGTCCTGGGATTACAGGCATGTACTACTGTACCTGGCTTCTTCAACTCTTATCACAACAAAAAATATTAAGATAGAAAAAAAATTCCAGCATATGGGGAACAAGACACAAAATTTTAAGAACAAATTTTTAAAAACACTTGAGAAATATTGTTAAACGATAATCAAAATGAATGATTAGGGACAGTATATTGATGTCCCCAAAGTTAAGAGAGCAACCAAAATAATGATTTATTAGATTAACTATAAGATGAGGTCTAGGGTTGTCTAGAAAGATGAAAAAAGTTCTCATAGAGAATTTGGTATCTCAGAATAATAAGAAATTATCATAGAATTCATAGAAATTATCATAGAATATCATCTTCATTCATAGAAATGAAGTCCACAATATTTTTTTAAAAGTACCAAAAAAATTGCAACATTAAAATAGAGGCTACAGGCTCCTCCTGATTTTCAGACTGTTTATCCAATCTTTAACCTACACCATGTCTGTTTTGACCTGACACGTCTTTCCATTAGCAGCTATTAACACTCAGAGTTGAGCAATGTCATGCAAGAGGGTCACAGGCACACAACTAGCATCATACAGTCCCAGTACATCATAGAATTTATTCAGAGATAATTAGAAGGAGAGAAATAGTATGGTGGGCACAGTTCATGTGCTATGGAAGGGGCATAGATAATCAACAAGAACTGAGCCTGTTGGATACGCTCCAAGAGTGAGTATGTACCTAACATGCTCATGTTATATATTTATGGGTTAACTGAAAATGGGAATTACAGAACTTAAAGAATTCTTTAAGTCAAGGGTGGACAGACTTCTTTGTAAAAGGCCAGATAGCATATATTTGTTATGGAGATAGCATCTGCGGGTCATATGGTCTCTGCGGAAACTACTCAACTCCACTGTGGTAGCATGAAGGCAGCCATGTAAAGTACATAAATAGATGGCCATGACTGTCTTTCACCTTCACCTAATCTTCATCTATGGATACTGAAACTTTACTTTTATATAACTTTTATGAATCGTTACTCTCTGCATACTTTTCAACCATATGAAAATGTAAAAACCATGCTTAGTTCCCAAGCCATATAAAACAGGCAGCAGGCTGGATTTGGCCTGTGAGTTGTAGTGTTTGCTGTTCCCTGCAGTAAGCATTAAGAAATATACCAAGGTATCTCTACACCCTGGAACTACACTGGGGGATCGGCATACTAGGGTCCAATATGTGTAAGCCAAGAGCCCTGGAAACAGCTTTATATACCAGGACGTAGGTCGAAGGTCTTTACTATCTAGGATCAGTTCCAACCACAGAACCAGTGCTCAGCTAAGACACTAAAAGGGATAAAGAAACAATACTCCAGATGTGTCTCATCAAGTAATAATCACAAAAAATCTAACATAAAAACATTCATTCAAATATGCTTGTTGTAAAAGATTAAAAGAACTTAAAAAGGGAGATTTAGAAGAGATAGCATAAGAAGAAGTATTTAAGAAAAAAGTAAAATTAAAAAAGAAAAATTATAGATGATATAATTACTTTAAATTAAAAAAATGAGAAAAGTTATAAGTTTTCAAAAAAAGACTACAATACACAGTTGAAAAGTGAACTTATACATCTTAGGAAAAAAACATAAGTGAATAATAAAAGCAAGATGGTTCTGAAAGCCATGTTAAAATATCACATAAAACATTGAAAACAATGTCAAAAGTATAGTAAATGAGCTGTAGTAAATCACATAAATATAATAGCAGAAAAATGAACATGATTATGGACAAAAGTATGGAGACAGCGAAAGATATTGAACTATATAAAACTTGTGTTTTATAAACAGAACAAGTTTTGCAAAATTCAAGTACACAGTTGAAGTAAACTTGCCTGAAATAGTGTAGGCTTAAATCTACATATTGATTTTCACAGTGTTCCAGGAAAATTTATATAGAGGAATTGATATAAATACATGCATTCTGTTAAATTTCACAGTCTTTAGGTAGAAAGGAAGAATTATAAAGGCATTCATGAATAAATGAATAAAGTCATATACAAGGGGGAATTTCAAGTGGTCTTTAGAGGTCTCCAAAGAAATATTCAGTTGCAGAAATATCTACAAACTTCTAAGAAAAAGTATCATCACAAATCTATATCTAGTGATGTTATCCTTCATGTTTAAGTAAAAGCAGAACTCCTGCATAATGAAAATTAGCCAAACAAGAAATGACACAGAGCTGGGCGTGGTGGCGCATGCTTGTAATCCCAGTACTTTGGGAGGCGGAGACCGGAGGATCTGGGTTCGCGGCCAGCCTCAGCTCTCTCTCTCTCTCTCTCTCTGTCTGTCTCTCTCTCTCTCTCTCTCTACCTAGTGAGGCCCTCCGCAACTTCGTGAGACCCGGTTTCACAATAAAGTATAAAAAAATAGGGTCGGGGGTGTAGTGCGGAGGTAGAACGTCCCTGGGTTCCATCCCAGGTACCGCAAAAAAAAAAAAAGAAAGAAATGACACAGAATAGAGAACTTAGGAAAATGGAAATGGTAGGAAAATATCATCAGCGAGAGTTGAAGCCAAATGCCAACACTGAGATTAAAGAATGAAAATAATTATAGTTACATAACCCAATGTGAATGTTACACTTTTGAAACTGTTAAAATGACAGTATAATTAAAAATGGAGGCTAAAAGAGCAAATGTGGGAGGAAATATGAGTGATATTTTCCTCAGATTTCTTAGTGGGGAGTCAAATATTTTTCAAATCTGAAATGTATAGTTAAAATAACTTTCTTCAGAAATACAAGCACTCAAGGAGCCGGGCATGGTGGCGCACGCTTGTAATCCCAGTACTTTGGGAGGCAGAGACCAGAGGATCCGGGTTCGCGGCCAGCCTCAGCTCTCTCTCTCTCTCTCTCTCTCTTCCTGTCTCTCTCTGTCTCTCTACCTAGTGAGGCCCTCTGCAACTTTGTGAGACCCGGTTTAAAAATAAAGTATAAAAAATATAGGGCCCGGGGGGGGG
>PVJS01012790.1:0-25542 GCA_004027185.1 Glis glis | reverse complement strand
AGATAGACAATGGATAGTTTTCACAAATGAACTCAGAAACCTTCAAATTCCAATCAGGTAAGTTCCCCTATTATGAATCCCATCTTCACAGAGGTGAATAAAGAGCAGGTGTTTCTCCTACCACCTTGCAGCTAATGGACAGGTGCTCAGCTCAGCCCAGGATCCACTAGGCAGAAGATTTCCTGTGAGTTCTCAGCTGGGAAGCAGAAAATGTAACCAATCCAGATGCATTTGTTGTGCTATTGTTGTAGATGTTTTGGTTGATTGATTTAGAATGGACGGCCAAAGATATGCTCAAATTTTAGTAACACTTAAGCCGGGCGTGGTAGCACACGCTTGTAATCCCAGTACTTGGGAGGCTGAGACAGGAGGATCACAGGTTCGAGGACAGCCTCAGCAAGTAGTAAAACTCTCATCAACCTAGTGAGACCCTGTTTCAAAAAAAATAAAAATAATGTAGGGCTGGGGGTACAGCTCAGAGGTAGAATGCCCCTGGGCTCAATTTCCAGTACCAAATTAAAAAAAAAATTGAAAATATAGCATACTACTTTTATTGCTTAGAAAAAGAAGAAAAAAATCCTAACGTTTGTTATTTCTAATTTTAAAACAGCCTTTTACAGGTTCTTGGATATGTAAATCTCTCTCTCTCTCTCTCTCTCTCTCTTTCTCTCTCTCACACACACACACACTTTAGTAAAGTCTCAGCTCAATTTCCTTTTCTTCAGAGTCACGTCACTTTAAACTTAAGTTTGAAATACTGCGACTGATACTATTTCATTGTCTAACCTAGTCTTCTATGAGACTGTTCACATGTGAATAAAAGGCGAAGAGGTCGATGTCTACCAAAATTAATCTTGGTGTGATATGTAGAGAAATTCGTAGTGACCTTTGGTCCTCTTCTCTGAAACGTCCTATTCTACATCACTTTTTGGCATTTTAAAATATATGAATATCTTCATAGAGGCTATAAAATAATTATACTAGAGACTAGCATTCATAGAGTGCCATCGTTATTGGCTTAGAATTGCCTTTTCAGAAAAAAAATTCACTCAGTATCCCCTGGGTGCTTTCACTGCCCCCTTATTATTATTATTATTACTATTGATATTATTATTGATATTGTTATCATTATTATTGGTAGTGGGGTTTGAACACAAGGACGTTAGTTATTTATTTTTATTCTGAAACAGGGTCTCACTAAGTTGCTGAGGCTGGCCTCCGACCTGCGATCCTCCTATCTTAGCTTTCCAAGCACTGGGATTACGGGCATGCCTGGCCACTGCCTCCTTATTTTTATTCAGCAACCCCCCCAATTGCACATGATGCTACCTACTACAGGTCCCCCAAGATAGTTTCAGCATCCCCCCCCCCAGAGGGCAGTATCTCTGACTTTGGGAATCATTATAAGTAAACATTTGCATTCAAAATATTTAGTATACATTTAAGCAATATTTTCCCCTGTGTGGGCAACTCATCATATGTGGGTATATATTTGTGTATGTATGAGTATGCGTGTTATTTAAAGATCATTAGAAACTTGTCCACTGTTTGACTCTTTTTCTATTCTTTATGAGGCATTCATATCTCACGTTTCTGAATGGAAATTGAGAAATGTAGAGATCATAATTACATATGACTACTCCACATCACAACAAAAATTAAAACCTGTGTATACATATGTACTTCTACCTGACGTATATGGCATTTCAGAAGGGAAAGAAGACAAATTTACATTCATTGTTCTAATGTGCCAAAGGTTTCCTCTTCATAAAGAAACTAGATAAAAGAGGGAAAACACACATTTATTTTCTTTTCAGATCTCAAAAGTCATGAATATCTAGAGAGGCTCATCTCCCACTGTAATATGCAAAGCTAAGTGCTCCATCCCCCAGAACAACCTGAAAGAGATTGCACTCTACATAATTATGCAAATAGATTTTTAAAGAAAAAGTAGAAAGCAGAAATGACAATATGCTAATATGGCAGCAGCGTTGAATGTGATGAGGATTATTAAAAATGAAGTGTTTTTCATGTCCAGAGCCTTATTTTACTTAATATTTTTTTGCATGGCACACATACCTCCAAAGAAAATATGCAAGGAACACCCCCAAATCATAATTACCACAATTACACTTTTTCATCATCTTAAAATCCTTTATATACCCCTAGAATAAATATTATATGTAGGATATAGTTTCATAATTACAGTTAGTGTTCAGAGAAATGATGATTTGATTGCCATTTGATACATATTCTATCTAATGAGCCAGAACTACAGAGTGTACATGTGTGGTGCGTGTTTATTTATTATTATTGTTGTTGTTATTAGCATGGTGGCTTTGACTATCCTTAATTAAAAATCTTCATAGAATCATTCTATCCCATTGTACCGACTACACCACAGGAATATATATATATATATATATATATATATATATAAAACAAAAATTAATACTGGAAGCAGTGAATAATTTAGACTACTTGTCAAAGAGATGTTTTAAAAGAACGCTTTCAAATGGAGATAAGCCTTGTAAAAGAACATCAGAGATTAGCGATAGCGGCAAGCCCTTTTCTCTGCCATGTGAATGAATTGTTTAATTATGGATCAAGTTCAGTCTTTAGCTCCTTGACCACTGTGGATTATTCTTTCCATTTTCTTCTGTGAGAGCATGCTCAGCAGGGGTGATAGATAGATACAAACTTGATATTATTCACCTGCCTGTATTCTCTGGAGAACATCAAAAACGGGAAAGAGGTATGGAAAAGGAGGCCTTTGGAATACTTTGAATTTGACTAAAAAGAGAAATTCAGTCCTTATTATCCTCGAACTAAATGTAACTCACTCTGAGCAAAAGATTTAAGAACCATTGATAATATTCTTTTGTGGGCTTAGGTCCATGAAAAAAAAAATGGACCAAAATACTGGAATGGAGTTACGCTTTTGCTACATCCCTAGTTCAAAGAACGGCTGGATTTGGTATTTGTACAATGGTAACCGAGGGACAAAGTATCGGTCACGTCTCTGAAAAAGAGCAGAAATGGAAAAGGGAATTATGCATGATAACCAAGATTATGTCTGGCTTCTTCCAGGACAGGGGGAAAGTATTTTTTCTATTTTGTTTCATTTTTCTATACTTTTATTGGTGCATTGCAATTATACATCATAGTGAGGTTCAAGGTCATACTAACACACATGCACACAGGTCTTGGTGTGTTCCCCTTCAGGTCCCACCCGCTACCCACCCCTCCCCATTGCTCACAGTGAGAGGGGTAGAGATACCTTCACACATGGCCACAGCATCACTGGAACTGCCTTTTCTCCTCCCCACCTCCCTCCCCATCCCCTTCCACTGGCGTCTTCCATTCTACTGGTCACTCTCCTCAATTATCTAAAGTCCCTTTTGTTTTCTTTTTCTTCTCTGGCTTCTACATGTGAGAGAAAACATTTGAACCTTTGTCGGGGCATCTGTCGGGGCACCAGGCTCCCGGGACCAGCCCGAGGGTGATGCGATGCTGAAAGGGGGGGGGGCAGAAGCCGGTCGGTCCGAAAAGCACATACTTCCGAACTGGGAGACATGTCTGGCAAGATCTCGTTTATTAGAAGGCCAAATCTCTCTTTTATAGTAGAGGCAATACAGGAAATTCGCAATCAGTAGGGTGTGGCACCACGCCCCCCTGTAACTTATCATAGGTAGAGGCACCTGTCGTCTGTGAGCACGGAAGGAGGCAACCACCTATCATAGCCCTCCTGAGGCTAGGTGGGGCTATCTGCGGGACCTCCCTCCGAGTCCGCCAGCGCCATCTTTGCCATTAATATGCTGAGTTACTGCCACGTGGGAGAGGCCCGGTACTCTAAAGCAGGCTTCTGCCAGTCCACCAGGCCCTTTCATGGCACTGGGTAGAGACCCCTACAAACCTTGACTTTCTAAGACTGAACTCAATTAGCATAATATTATCTAGTTTCATACATTTTCCTGCAAATGACATGATTTTGTTCTTCTTTAAGGCATAGTAAAATCCCATTGTGTATATATACCATGTTTTCATTATCCATTCATGGACATCTAGGTTGGTTCTATAACTTGGTTATTATGGATTGTGCAGCCATATATAAAGATACTGAGGAGTGGTGTAGCTGGGTCATATGGTGTTCCATTCCTAGTCTTTTAGGAAACTCCATACTGATCTCCATGGTGATTGTACCGATTCACAGTCCTACCAACAGTGTTTAAGAGTTCCTTTCTCCCACATCCTCGCCAAAGGAAAAGTATTTTATTTCAAAAGTCCAGGATTTCTGATTCTAACTAATAGTGCTAATAGTACTAATAATGTTAATAAATAAAAGTAATTTGCCAATTTACTTTTTCGGAAAGAGGCAACCTTGTGTGAATGACGGACTTAAATGGTGCTAAGAAAGTGCACTAGTTCTCTTTTCCCCACTAACTAGATATGTTTTCTGGACAATTTTGGATGGTTCCCATTCTACAACTACAAAATGAACTGGCTAACTAAAGTACTGTGGAGAACTACACTATCATGGTTCTAAGTTGGTCTGAATTTGCAATTTTTTAAATGTTCTCTTAACCTCTCTCCAATCAGGTTTTTACTCTCTCTACTTCATTGAATCGACTCTTATTAAGATATACAATATAATTTCCACATCGTTAAATACAATAATACATTTTCATTCCTCTTACGATTTGACATATCTCTCTGCTCATATCTTTTTCCACCCTTATACCTTTCTAGTCTATTCTCATTACAACAGCTACGGTTGATTTTTCTCCTTCTCCATCTTAATCCCTTTCTTCCTCCTTTTTCCTTTTCCTTTCCTTCTTCCATGGTTCAGTCTAACAAAATTTTCTACTTTTTTTATTAGGGTGAATATGAAACATGTGCAAAATAACTAGCATAATATAATGAATTACTATTGAATACCTATGTAACCATCACCAGGTTTCCGTAATCGTCAACATCCTGTCATTCTTATGCCATTTTTAGCTTTATATACCGCCAAATACCACACTCATGATTATTTCATAATATTTTTGAAGAAAAATTTATGTAATTTGAAATGCAAAAATAATAGTTGTGTTTGAAAAATAAATAGACCAGCATAAATCTCACCCGCATTACCATGTAGAGCATTATAGCTCACTATAAAGATCCCAGGAGTTATTCCAGTGAATTCAGAACTTCTAAGGCAACCACTTGTCTGATTTTTTGAAAATAGTGGAATAGTTTTGCCTCGTAGAGTTCTCTGTAAGTCACAGAGGCTGCGCTCTGCCGTGGCAGGCTTCCTTCACTCTTCATAATGCCTGTGACATTCACCCACTTTATGCGTATCAACAGTTCATTCTTTTCATTCCTGAAGACTAGTCTATTGTGTTAACTTTTCACATTTTCTTATTATAGGTGCTTGCGTTGTTTCTAGTTTGGAGCTTTAATGAATATAGCTACTATGAATTTTCATTCAAGCCTTTTTATTCCATTTCTCGGGAAATGGAATAAAAAGACATATATATATGTGTGTGTAATAGTTGTATTTTGACATATATATATGTCATATGGAACTGGAACCCTTACACATTTGTCTTATATATACTCCAAGAGTATAAATGATTGGTTTAAAGATAGGTGTGGATTTTAAAATAGACTGTATAATCTTTTCTCCAAGGGTTGTAACTTTTTACATTCCCTATAATGATCCACAAGGTCTCCACACCTCTAGCATTTGGTGTTGTCAATGGGTCTCATTTATTGAACATAGTTTATATACAACAAAATTCATCTTGTGAGTTTCAAAAATGCAACGCGCTTTGTAAGCACCATCAAGATTGAGATAGAAAATATTTCCATCACTCAAAAAAATGCCCTTGAGCTCCTTTGTACTAAATCATCTCTGACTCCCAGACCCTGGCAGCCACCAAGAAGTTTCCAGTCCCTGTATTTTTGTCCCTTCCAGAATGTCATGTCAATGGAATCATACAGTATGTAGGCTTTGCATTTTGTCTTCTTTCATTTAGTTAACTGCAGTTGTAACTCATCAATTTGTCATTGCATATATCAATATTTTGCCCCTTATTTTTGCTGAACGGTTTTCTATGTTATAGTTATCCATTCACCTGTTGAAAGACACTTGTGTTGCCTTCAGTTTTTACCAATTATGAATAAAGTCACTATAAACATGTGCATTCAGGACTTTATGTGAGCATATGTTTTAATTTCTCTTGGATAAATGCCTAGGACTTGATTATAGGTTGTATGGTAAGCATATGTTTAACTATATGAGAAACTGCCAAACTGTTTCCAAAGTGACTGTACCATTTTGCATTTCCACCAAAAATGTGTGAGGGTTCCAGTTGCTCTACAACTATATCATCACTTGGCAAAGTCCTTGTGATTTTTAAAAAAAATTTTTAGTCACTTTTATCAGGTGTTAATGGTATCTCATTATGGTCTCAATACCATTTCTCCAATGACTAATGTTGAACATGTTTTCATTACTATCTGCATGTCTTCTCTGATGAAATATCTGTTCAATCTGCTGCCCAGCTTTTATTGGAATTTTATTTTCTTTATATATTTGGATTCATGTATTTTTATCAGATATACGATGTAAAATATTTTAACCCAGTTTTGGGCACACTAGCAATGAGCAATTGGAAATTGAAATTTCCAAACTGCAGTTTGACTTTTCAGTATCTTAAAAGTATCTTTGGTAAAGTAGAAATTTTTAATTCTGTTGAAGGCCAATTCATCAGTTTCTTAATATATGGATTGTGTTTTTGTTTGTTTCGATTTGACTTGTTTTGCTATATCCAAGAAATCATTTCCTCATGAAAGGGCATTACGATTTTCTCTTTTGTTTTCTTCTAGGAGTTTTATTGTTTCAAGTTTTAGATGTATGTGTTTGATCATTTTTAGTTATTTTAATAAGATGGGAGGTGTGGCCAATGTTCACTTTGTGGCATGTAGATGTGTTCAATTGTTCCAACTGCATTTGTTGAAAAGACCAGCTTTTCTCCAGGAATTGCCTTTGTACCTTTGTTGAAAATCAGTTGTCTATATATGGTGAACTCTATTTCTGAAATCTCTATTCTGTTCTATTGACATGTTTGTTCTTTCATCAATAACATATTGTCTCAATATTTTCAGCTTCACAGTAAGTGTTGAGATTGGAGTGTGAATCTTCCAGTTTTGTTTTAAAATTTTCCACATCAATTTGCCTGTGCTATTCCTCTGCATTTTCATGTATAGAACTAGCTTGTCAATTTTTACAAAAATATTTTCTGGATTTTAATAAAATTGTGTCACATCTTTAGACCAATTTGGAAATAAGTGATAGCTTTAAAGCATTGTCTTCTAATCCCTATAAATGTTTTATCTTCCATTCATTTTGATCTTTTTTGTTTTTCTCATAACTGCTTTGAAAATTTAAGCACATGAATTTTGTACATTTTAGATGGATACTAAGTATTCTTGTTATTTAGTTCTATTTTAAATAGTAATTTAAAAATTTCAGTTCTCAATTGTTCATTGCTAGTGGGGGAGGGAGAAAGAGAGAGAGAGAGAGAGAGAAAGAGAGACTGAGAATTGAATGCAGGAGCACTCTACCACTGAGCTATGCCTCATCCCTTTTCATTATTTATTTTAAAACAGGGTCTTGTTAAGTTGCTGAGGGTCTTGCTCAATTGCCAAGACTGTCTTTGAACTTGTGATTCTCCTGTGTCAGCATCCCAAGTACTGGGATTACAGGTGTGAACCACTGTGCTTGGCTTATAATTTATTTTTAATATAAAATATGTGTCCTGTGAACTTAATAAACTCATTCATTAGTTCCAGGAACTTTTCATAAATTTTTCTAGATTACCTATGTAAACAATTGTATTATTTACAAAAGGGATAATTTTCTTCCTTCCTTCCCAATTTTTTTTTTCTCATCTGGCCAAACTGTCCAGTGTTACACTAAATAGAAGTTGTTAGAACTGATGTTTTTCTATGTTCCCAAATTTTGTGGCAAAGCCTTCGGACATTCAACATTAAGTATCAAGTTAGCTATATGTTATTTGTAGATATACATTATCAGATTGAGGAATTTCCCTTTACTTCCTGGTTTTCTGAGAGTTTTTCATTTTAAATTATAAATACTATTGGAAATTTTTCCAATGTTTCTTCTGTATATATTTGGGAGATTATTTGTTTTTCTTCTCTAGTGTGTTAGTAAATTAGATTGATTTCCAAATGTTGAACCTTTTATTTTTGAGATAAACTCCCTTGGTCCAGTTATTTACTTATTTGTATATATTTTTGTAAGATGTACAACATGATGTTTTGACACATATGGTGTTTTAATTTACATACACATAGTGAAGTAATTACTATAGTCAAACAAATTAATATATCCCTCCCCTCACATTGTTGTCCCCCTTTCTTTTGCTCAGAGCACCTAAAATCCAATCCCTTTGCAGATTTTCAGTATATGCTATATTATTAACTATAGTCCTCATGTTGTACCTTTGAATTTTAGACTTATTCATCCTTCATAACTGTGGGTTTGTACCCTTTGACTTACATCTCTGAATTTCCTCTCCTTTCTTGCCTCTGGTAATTACTGTTCTCTCTGTTTCTATGTATTCAACTTTTTTAGACTCTACATAAGAGGGATAACACATTTTTCTTTTCGTATCTCAAAGGTCATTACACAATGATTAAAGTGTCAATTGAACAAAAAGATATAGCAATGATAAATATAATTTATTTACCTAACATCAAACTACCTAGGTATATACAGCAAATGAAGACTTACCTGAAAGGAATAATTGACAGAAATATAGTAATAGTAGGAAACATCAATACCCTACTTCCAATGATGAATAGAATGTCCAGACAGAAAATAAATTAAAAAAAACAGTTGATTTGAATTAAAAGCAAATGGACTTAAATGACAGGTACTGAATTTTTCACTCAATAATAGCAGAATAGATACTTTTGTCAACAGTTCTCGATCTCGCTCTCACTCTCCAGGATAGATCACATGTTAGATCACAAAATAAGTCTTAACAAAATTGGAGACTGAAATCATTCCAAGTATTTTTTTCTAATCACAGTGGAATGAAACTAAAAATCAATAGCAAAAAGAAAATGAGAAAATTCACAAACACATGGAAACTATATATCATATTACCAAACAATCACTGGGTCAAGGAATAAATAAAAAACAATTTAAAAATATCTCATGTGATAAACAAAAACAAAACCCCGACTTACCAACACTTATGGAATGCGTCAGAAGCAGCACTAAGAAGGAAGATATGTTAGTCAACTTTCCATAACTATAACAAATGCATGAGGTAATCAACGTAAAGTGAGGAAAGGTTATTTTGGTTCACAATTTTGGAGGTCTCAGTCCATGTTAGTTGGCCTTTTTGCTTTGCGTCTGAGACAAAGCAGCACATCATGAAGGAAGTGTGTGGTGCATCAAAGTTGCTCCTTTTATGGCCAAGAAGGGAAAAAACAGAAGAGGAAGAATCTGAGATCTCACTGTCCCCTTCAAAGGCATGACCTCAAAAGACTGAAAGACCTCCCACTAATCCCCATCCTCACTTGTTAAAGTTTCCACCGCATCCCAATAGCATCAAACTGGGGATTAAACCTTTAACACATGGGCATTGGGAGACACTCTAGATCTAAACTATAACAGAAGTTTGCGGTGAAAAACATCTATATTCATAAAGAAGAAAACCTCGAATAAGTCACCTAACTCTGAACATCAAGGCACTAGAAAAGAGTAATAAACAAGACCCAGAGTGAGCTGGAAGAGTGAAACAAAAAAGACCAGAGCAAAAGCAAATCAAATAGAGAATAGGAAAACTATAGAAAAAAACAACAAAACTAAACATTTGTATTTTTGAATAAACAAATTTAAGAAGCAGCTAGATATACAAAATCAGAAATTCAGAAATGAAAGAGTAAGTATTAGAATGGATGTCTCAGAAATAAATAGAATCATAAAGGACCATTACAAACATAAGTAAAAAAATTTGATAACCCAGAGGAAATAAATAAATTCCTGGAAATGTAAGACCTACCAATACTGAATCAAGAAGAAACAGAAAACCAGAACAGACCAATGATAAGTGATTTAAGTAGTAATTGAAAACTTGTAAACAAATAAAAGCCCAGAAACATGACTTGATGGCTATGACATTTAAAGAAGAACTAATATCAGTACTGTAATCTTCAAAACATAAAAATTTATGAAATAGTTTTAAACTCATTTTATGAGGCTGGCATCATCCTAATGCCAAAGCCAAAGATACTACACAAAAAATTATAGGCCAATATTTCAGATGAATATAGATGTAAAATCCTCAAAAAATACTAGGAAATAGAATTCAATGATGCGTAGGAAAGCAAACTAAATTCAACAGTACATTATGACCTAGCAAGATTTATCCCTGGAATGTAAAGTTGGTTTAACATAAGCAAATCAATCAATGTACTATACCACATAAAAAAAAATAAAAGATAAAGGAACATGATCATCTCAATAGATGCAAAAAAGCATTTGACAAAATTCAAGATCCCTCAGAATAAAAACTCTCTACAAAATAGGTATGGGAAGAAAATTTCCTCAATATAATTTTTTCTCAATTTTAAGTCTAATTGGATTAGATTTACTAAAATTATGTTGAGGATTTGTATCTATCTTTATGAATAATTCTGGTCTATAGTTTTCTTTTCATGGACTATCTGGCTTTGTTATAAAGATAATTCTGAGTTTTAAAATATGAGCTCTAAACTGATATCTTCTATTGTGTGTTCTCAAATAATTTTTACAGAATTTGTGACAGACATTTATTACATAAGTGTTTTATAATTTTCATTGTAGATGTCTTTTTTACCTCCTTCATTAGATTTATTCATAGGTATTTGATGGAATTGGTCAGTGCGTTTCTTTGGACCTATAGTTATTACTGTCATTTCTATTAGGATTTTATTGAAGTTATCTAATGCTTTTTGTGTGAACCTCAGTAGTTTATGTTTTCCAAAGATTCTATTCCATGTCATCTAGGTTGTTAAGGTTGTTTGTAATATTCTTTAATTATTATTTTGAGGTCTGTATAACCCCTAGTGATGTTCCACCTTCCATTACTGATATTGAGGATATTTTTGTCTTTTTCTGGATCAGTCTGTAGAAGTTCACAATTTTATTGTTCTTTATAATGAACCAGTTTTTAATTTAAATGATTTTTCTTATTGTTTTATACTCTTAATTTAAATGACTTCCTCTCTGACATTTATTATTCATTTGTTTTGCTTATTCAGTTTAACTTGCTCTTTTTTTAATGGATTCTTAATGCAAAGGTCTGTATCACTGATTCTTTTTTATAATATTACAGGCTTCCCTATAAAACCTAAAATTAACCTTATTTCACAAATTGTTATTGTTTCATTTTATTAAATTCTGTTTTTACTCCAGTTTTCTTTGTAACATTTTGTTCATTCATCTGATTATTTGGAAGTATGTGTTTGTGTGTGTGTGTGTGCACATATGTGTGTAATTCCAAATATCTAGGGTGTTTTCAGGTCCTTATATTATTTGTTAGTTAATTTTATTGTAGTCAGAGAACATATTTTATAGAAATTCAATTTTCTTCCTTTTTTGGGGGGGTACTGGGGATTGAACCCAGAGGCATGCTACCTCCAAGCTACACTCCCAGCCTGATTTTATTTCTTATTTGGAAACAGGGTCTCACTAGGTTGCTGAGAGCCTCCCTAAGTTGCAGAAACTGGCTTTGAACCTGAGAACCTCCTGTGTCAGCCTCCAAAGTACTGGGTTTACAAGCATGCACCACCATGCCCAGCTGAAATTCAACTTTTTGAAAAGAATTTTATTGGTGCAATGTAACTATACACTGTAGTAAGATTTAAAGGGATGCATTCATATATATGCACACAGCATCTCTTGATGTGTTTTCTTCTGCATCCCACCCAACTACTTTCCCCTCTTTCCCCATACATGCTAGTGAGATTGGTGATCAGAGAATATATTTTGTAGAATTCAACTTTTAAAAAATTTGATAACCTAACCTGTGGTCCAGAATATGGTCATTGTTGGCAAGTGCATTTTCGAGGACTGAGTTTTCTGCTGTTAGGCAGAATGTTTTATAAATGTCAATAAAATTAGTTGGATAACATGCCACTCAGGTCTTTTTTATTCTTACTGCTTTCCTGTGAACTTGTTCTAATAATAGCTAAGAGAAGAGTATTATCTTCAACTAGATCTGTCAACTTACCTTTTTCTCCTTTTGGTTCTGTCAGTTTTTGTTTCATGTATATGAAGGTTTTTTTTTTTTTGCTTTGTGAAAGTACTTCAGGATTTAATCTCTTTATGTTATGTCCCTCTTTATCCCTGATAACATCTCTTGTTCAGAAGTTCACTTCATTTGATATTAGCATAACTGCTCTTTTATTTTATTCATGTGTGTGTGGTATATCTGTTATTGCTCATCACTTACAATTTTATTTTTAAAGTAGACTTTTTGTAGATAGCTTATAATTGGATTTTGCTTTTTTTCAATCCATTCTGAGAGTCTGTGTTTTAATTAGTATTAAAACCACTTATATTCCACATAGTTATTGATATCATTGGACTAAAATTGATTAGCTTGTTAGTTGCACATGTATATGTGTGTCTGTGTGTGTGTGTGGGTGTGTGTGTGGGTATGCACACTTTTATTGGTGCATTGTAGTCTCACATCATAATGTAGTTGAGTGATGGTAACATACATGCACACAACACTTGTTGAGCTCCCCCCTGGCTCCCTCTCCACTCACTCCACTTCCCAATACATGATATTGAGATTGGCATTGGTATTCTCACTTATATACATAACATCAATGGAAGTGTTTCCTTCATTAATTCTCCCTCCCCTATACCATTTCCCTCCCTCCACTGGAGTTTCTCCTCCATTATCTAAAGTCCTTTTTGTATCCCTATTACTCCCTATCTTCCGCATATGAGAGAAAACATATGACCCTTCATTTTCTGTGACTGACTAATCTCACTTAACATAATGTTCTCCAGTGCCATCCATTTTTCTGCTTAGGTTTTTGTTAGAATATTTTTAAATTTTCAATCTCTCTGTATCTGTATAGTTAATATGTATTTCTCTCTATATATTTTTTGAAAGAACAAAGGCTATTTTTATTCTGTAAACATTGCTGGAAAATAATATGTCATGGCTTTTCTTGTAACTTTTTAAAATATCACATAATTGACATGATATTTTCATTAGTCTGAGAATCTCTGACTCTTATTTGGAATGTTTAGTCCATTAATATTTAGTATGATTTTTATGTGGTCAAATTAAGTGATTTTGAAATTTATTTCTATTCCCAATACCTATGCTTCCTCAAGGAAGTTTCTTTTAAATACCTTTCCTCCTATGTATGGAACAGATTTTTCTGTTTCTATTCATGATTTTATTGGGGAGGGGGGTTGTGAAAAGCTAGACATTGTAAATATTATAATATGGCAACTGTGAAAATCAAATCCTCTCTTCAAGGGTTTGTTGTGGTTGCTGACTCTTGTTCCTGCTGATTTTTTTCATTTAGTGACTTTTTTTTTTTTGCGGTACTGGGGATTGAACGCAGGGGCATTCTACTTCCGCGCTACGCCCCCAGCCCTATTTTTTATACTTTATTTTGAGACCAGGTCTCACGAAGTTGCGGAGGGCCTCACTAAGTAGAGAGAGAGAGAGAGAGAGAGACAGGTAGAGAGAGAGAGAGAGCTGAGGCTGGCCGCGAACCCGGATCCTCCGGTCTCCACCTCCCAAAGTACTGGGATTACAAGCGTGCGCCACCAAGCCCGGCTATTTAGTGACATTTTTGGATTAATTTTGTGAAGTCTAATTTTCAAGTGTATGTGTGTGTATGTGTGTGTGTCTGTGTGTGTGTGTGTGTGTCTGCGTGTGCTTAACAGATTATCTGCTGGGTTAGCTTAATGGTCAACTAATGATTGGGCAAGTATTTCCTTAAATGCATTGACCTGCTAAGTCTCCCCTGTGCTGACGGGCTCTGTCACATCGCAGTTCTATCTTAGCCCTCCCTTTGTGCTTGTGCAGAGCCTCAAGGTCAGCTGAAGGTGAGATATTTTGTACCTTCTAATGCATGTATTTCCCTGGGTACATGTGTTCTAGATTGCCTTCAATTTATCTCGTTGATGAGGGAGAAATCACCTGCCCTGAATGGTATAAGACGGCTGAAAGCCAAGCCAACATTAAACAGATGATGCTAACAGCAGTTTCTTAGTGCCATATATTCATGGTGGGCAGTGGAAGACACTTCACACTGTGCAGGGCCACCCAGGGTTGTATGTGGGTGGACAGTGAACAAGCAGGGGTTTGGGGAAGTAAACTTTAATAACAAGCAGAGGTAACCTCGAGTTCCCACAGGAAGAAGTAATATGCTTATTTGAATAATTCAGCAGGCTGGTAAGGAAATGAAATCTGTTAAGTTGAAGAGTGAGTGGGGACCAGCTGTTGCAGATGACAGGGGAATCGCTGGGTGGGAAGTCTTTCCTGCCGGTTGGGAGTCATACCTGATGAGGGCTGGGGAATTCACAGTTAAGTCTGCCAAGGTGGCATTTAATATTGCATCTGAAATCCAAGCCTTAAACCACAATATGCAGAATCCTGCACATGTGTGTGGCCTGTTACATCCCCAGGGACAGGAATATTCATGAGCTTTCACAGTCCCCATGGACGGATTTTCTTTTTAATTTTTTTTGACCAGCTTTTTGTTTACCCAACTGTTGTCAGCCCCCTCAGGGTTCGGCAATGTTGAAACTTCAAAGTGACTGCTTATAGTTTCCTTCCTTCCTTCCTTGCTACATCCCAAGTATTTATGTATGTATGTATGTATGTATGTATGTATGTATGTATGTTTTGAAACAGGGTCTTGCTAGGTTACAGCGAGTCTTGCATATTGTTGAGGCTGGCCTGGAACCAGGGATCCTCCTGTCTCAGCCTCCCAAATACTGGGATTACAGGTGTGTGCCATCACACCTGGATCATTTCATCAGATACTCAATGGGTACAGCATGTATTATTGAGTAAATTCTGAATCATGTCAAATACAAGTCCCATAAATTGGCCTTTTCTAGAGAGCTGCCATACAGGTCAAAAAATAACAATTTTTAGTGATATGGATTTTTGGAGAGCTCCAAACCAGGTTTGTCCCTACACAGGCTGCTTGTGGTTTTCATAGTTCTTGTGGTTGTGAAGCCAATAATTTTCAAAGCTTTCATCATCCTGAGAAGAGGAAGATAGATACAAGACAAGTTCACACACCATTCTCTTGTAAATCATACCAAGATTCAGCCGTTTTTTCTTGCTGAAATGCTCCCAGATTGTTATGAGACTTTCATTAACTGGGAAAATTCAGAAAAAAATGTTAATTTTGATCACTTCCCACTGTTCTTCATGCTTTTATGAAGGAAAGGATTTTCAGAGGTTTTTACTCTGCCATTTGGAAGACCTTCTCTATAACTGACTTTTATAGCTAAGTGAAGGACACATTTCCACACCTGACTTTAGCTCAAGTTTTTTAGATTGCTGACATAATAGAGAGAACCCAAAGCAGAAAAAAATAATGGAAGAACCACACCTTGAGGCATCATATTCAAGAAGCTAAAAATCAAAGATAAAGAGAATTTTGTAAAGGCTTTCGGAGAGAATAAAGAAACTTTGCATACAAAGGAATCATGCTTCTCATCAGAAACTACACAAGTAGAACACAATAAAATGACATCTTCAAAGTAGGGAAAAAAAACTCAGCATAGTATTCTCAGTGAAAATAAGTGTCAAAAACAAAGGAGAAATGAGAACTCTTTGAAAAATAGAAGTAGAGAGAATTAACAGGAGCACTGCTGAATATTGATTTTAACAACTTTGAAAGTATTTTTGTTTTGTTTTATTGTTCACAATGTCTTTTTAAATTCTTTATTTTGAGATAAAGTTTCATGTAATTTTAAGAACTAATATAGTAGCATTCTGTGTACTCTTTAACAAGTTTTTCTTATAGGTAACATCTTGCAAAACTATACAAGTTACAACCCGGATATTGACATTGGTACAATCAATATAAAAATCAGTTCCATCACCAAGAGGAGCCCTTGAATTTTCATTTTATAGCCACACTTACCTCTTCCCATAATATGTAACCCCTGACAAGAATTAATCTATACTTCACTTCTCTAATGTTCACATCTCAAGAATGCTACATAAATGGAATCAGCTTATCTTTTAAGATTCTCTTTTTTCACTGAACGTAAATCTCTCAAAATTCATGCAAGTTGTTTTATGTATCTATGACTAAATGCTAACATATATATATATATTATATAATATAATATATATATATATATATATATATATATTCAATGACCTACAAGAAGACAAGAAAATAGAAAATAAGATCAAGAAACAGGAAACAAACAAAAGAACAAAGAGTAAAATTACATAGGCAAGCCCTATCTTATCAATAATAACCTTACATGTAAATGGTCTAAAGTAGCCAAATTAAAAGCAAAGACTTCCAAAATATATCATAAAACAACACAACCCAACTATATATACTGTTTACTATTTTCAATGATATAGTGAAGTGAAAAGCAAAATAATGAAAAAGATATACCATGGAAATAAATATATATTATATATTATATATATATATATATATTATATATATTATATATATTATTGGTGCATTGTAGTCTCACATCATAATGTAGTTCAGAGTGATAGGGACATACATGGACACAGCACTTGGTGAGCTTCCCCCTGGCTCCCTCCACACTCCCCTCCCTTCCCCATACATGATATTGAGATTGTCATTGGTAATTTCACATATATACATAACATCAGTGGAGGTGTTTCCTTTATTAATTCCCCCCCCCCGTCAACCTTCCCTAGACCCCCTCTATCACTGCACTGGGGTTTCTCCTTCATTATCTAAAGTCCCTCTTGTATCCTGATTACTCCCTTGCTTCCACATATGAGAACAGACATATGATCCTTCACTTTCTGTGACTGGCTAATCTCACTTAAAATAATGTTCTCCAAGTCCACCCATTTTCCTGCAAATTAAATAATTTTGTTCTTCTTTATTACAGAGCAGAATTGTATTGTGTTTATATCCTATAATTTTTTAATCCATTCATCTGTTGATGGATACCTAGGTTGGTTCCATAGTTTGGCTACTATAAATTGTGCTGTTATAAACATTAATATGTTATTACTATGATAATATTCCATGCTATAGATGTATCTTATTTAATTTATCCACTCACTTTTTGAGTTGTTTCCCATTTGGGGCTATTTTAAATAAAACTGTTTTGAACATTTGTATGCAAGGTTTTGTATGAGCATGTTATTTCTCTGTGATAATGGTTCTAGAGACTAATTATTTCCATGGTATATCTTTTTCATTATTTTACTTTTCACTTCACTATATCATTGAAAATAGTAAACAGTATATAGTTGGGTTGTGTTGTTTTATGATATATTTTGGAAGTCCTTGCTTTTAATTTGGCCAATTTAGACCATTTACATGTAAGGTTATTATTGATAAGACAGGGATTGCCTATGTAATTTTACTCTTTGCTCTTTTGTTAGTTTCCTGTTTCTTGATCTTTTTTTCTATTTTCTTGTCTTCTTGTAGGTCATTGAATTATTTTAGAATTTTACTTTATTTACACTATTATGGAATATACCCTTCTTAGTGATTTCTCTGCATATCTGTATATAATAATATACCAGTCTTCATATCTGTATATAATAATATACCAGTCTTCTGATATCAACCTTTTAGTACTTTGAATGAACTGTAGAAAACTTAGTTTCCTTTAGTTCCTTTTCCAGTCCCTACTTTTAAATATAATTGTATCATGTCAAATATCATGTGCTAATATAATTTTGGTTTCATTCTTCACATATAATTTTGAGACCTCATGAGGAGGATAGACTCTCCTATTTACCCATATTTCTGCTTTTATCCAGTGTTCTTTCCTTATTACTGATGATCCAAGGTAGTTTCTACTTTTATTTCTTTTCTATTTTGAATAACTTCCTTAGATCATTCTTTTAAGTATAGGTCTGCTAACACCAAGCTTTAGTTTTGCTTCATCTAAAAATATCTTTGTTTCCTTTCTTTGATGAAAGATAGTTTCACTGCATACAACCTTGATAGTTGACAGTTTTCTTTCAGCCCTTGAAAATTTTGCCACTTTCACTGGTCTCCATGTTTAGAGATGAGAAATCTGCCAGCATTTAAGTTGGTATTCCATTAGGGGTAGTGCATGATTTTTGGCTCTAGTTGCTTTCAGTAACTTCTCTTAGTTCGCCTCAGAAGTTTAATTATATTGTGTCTTGGAATTGTTTTCTTTGGTTTTATCTTATTTGTGGATCATTTGCCTTCTTAGGTGTGTTGTTTTATCTTTGGGCTCCTAACTTTGGGAAATGTTTAGTCACTATATCTTTGAATACTCTTGGTTTCCCTCTTTCTCCTCTTATTTTGGACTGTGACATTATGAATATTGGACCTATCATTGTTCCACAGTTCGCTGAGACACTCTTCATTTTTTTTTCTTTTATATTGTTTTCCTCTCTTGTTCTATTGATTTGTCATCAAGTTCACTGATTATACCTGTCATCTCTACTTTTCTATTAAGTTATTATTTCTGCTATTGTATTTTTCAGTCAAATAATAGCCATTTGTCACTTTTTAGTAATATATGCATTTTTGCTGATGTTTTCTATTCTATCATTTATTTCAAAAGAATTTGTAATTGCTTGTTGAATTATTTTTATGACGGTTGCTTTAAAATTCATATCAGATAATTCTAGCATCTGAGTCATCTCAGTTTAACATCAGTTAATTGTCTTTTCTCACTCAATTTATGATTTTCATGGCTCTCAGTATGGCAGGTGGCTTCAGTTGTATCATGGACATCTTGGCTATTACGTTAAGAATTTCTAAGTCCTATTTATTTATTTTTTTTCAATCTTCCCTTTTTTTTGCGGTACCGGGGATTGAACCCAGGGGCATTCTACCTCCGAGCTACACCCCCGGCCCTATTTTTTATCCTTTATTTTGAAACCAGGTCTCACGAAATTGCGGAGGGCCTCACTAAGTAGCTGAGGCTGGCCGCGAACCCAGATCCTCCGGTCACCGCCTCCCAAGTACTGGGATTACAAGCATGCACCACCACGCCCAGCTGTAAGTCCTATTTAAACATTTGTTTCCATATACAGTCACCCTGTTTAGTCTTAATACACAGGTCTTGGCTGCTTTTGTGGGCTGTGGTTCCAGTGACAATCTCATTTTCAGAACCTATGCGCTGTTGTATTAGTCTGCTTGCTTTACCTTCTGCCACTGGGGCTCCCACTGGTTTCTGCCGGTGCTGCTTGGGTGGATGGGAGCAACTTTTCCGCGATGGAACGTCTGGTGACAGTTGGTGAGAAAAGCAATCTCCAGCCCATGGGAGGAAGAACACTTCCTCTGCAAAATCCCTACGGTTCGTGATTCCTAGCTCTGTGATGTCTCCAGGTACAAATCTGGGCTTCATTTAGCTAAAATACAGCTGTAGCCTGGGCCGGTTCCTTCTGGAAGCCCTAAGAGAGAATCTACTTCCTGCTTTTTCCAGATCTTTAATAGTTGCCAGTATTCCTTGGCTTGTAGCCCATTTCTCCACAGTGAAAGCCAGCAGCATGTCATCTCTGAACTCTCTCCCCTTCCATCATGATACCACCTTCCCTTTCTAACTCTGATCAGCCTGTTTCTCTCTCAGAAGGTCACTTGTGAGTATGGTGGGCCCTGCTAGATAATCCAGGATAACTGTCCCATCCCAAGATCTTGAATCACATCTGCAAAGTTCCTTTCACCACGTCAGGTAACATAGATTCCAGGGATTAGGATGTGGACATCTAGGGCATGTTGTTCGGTTACCATACTGCCTTTCAGAGTTCTCCTCTGCTTGTCTCTTGTGTTGTTTTCAAGGCATAGAATTGCACTTAGGGGACAGAAGCAAGAAGAGATGAGTGTATTCCATCAGGCATGGACAGTAAGTATGATATTACTATTATCTCTAGCTCTTTGTCATATTCAAGTTTCATATGTACTTTTTCAGTTTTTTTTAATTCAAATGATTAGTCACATTATGGATTAAGACAAAACCAAATCATAGAGTCATACAGTGCAGTTTGGGGCCACTTCACCCCACTTTGGCCCTCATGTGTCATACTTGGGAATTATGAGCCCATTTGTTTGTAGTGTAACCAAGTTAACACTTCTTCATATTTTCTCCAAGTATTAAAAAGAAATTTTACAGAATTCCCTGCTGAAATCATGACTATGGCATTTCCTCAATAAACAGACTAGTTAATCTTACGAAAAATAAATTCCACTTGTTTTTCATTATACTCTTTTTTATAGACTCTACATATCATTTTTTTTCATCTAATCATTCTGAAGTTCTCTGCTTTATGAGACATTATAGAATTAAGGCAGAGATAGTTCACTTTTCTGAAATTTCCTAAAGCTGTCTTTTTTTTCCTTTTGAAATTTTGGATCAGGACTATGATTGCCTCTTTGGAACTTCTATACTTTGATCCTGAACACTTATTAATAATGACATTTCTAACATCAGCTTTTCAGATATTTATTTCTTGGGCTGTCATCCTTCTTAGTCTGAAGAGAGACGTCAAATAACCAACTCCCTTGATTAGTTTCACTTTCTACTGTTGTATTGAAATATCCTCTTTAATTATTATTATTTTTTTTTTGTGGTTCCGGGGATTGAACGCAGGGGCGTTCTACCTCCGCGCTACACCCCCGGCCCTATTTTTTATACTTTATTTTGAAACTGGGTCTCACGAAGTTGCAGAGGGCCTCACTAAGGAGAGAGAGAGAGAGAGAGAGCGAGCTGAGGCTGGCCACAAACCCGGATCCTCCAGTCTCCGCCTCCCAAAGCACTGGGATTACAAGCGTGCGCCACCACGCCCGGCTTGAAATATCCTCTTTAAAAATCATGCTTATTTTCCCATTCTTCTGTCTTTAAAATCCTTCTTGCTACCTGAACTTTTCACCCATCAACACACTCACCATGTGTGACATACCTGATAGATGACGGGCACTGTGCTAGCCCTAGGGAACAGAAAGATTAGCGTATCGATAACCTGGCAAACTTCTGTCACCTGTTAACATGGTGCCATTTTCCGTGAGTTGCGCTCCGGTCCTGTCTTTGTTCGCAGCTGTCTCCGAATGCTTCTTGCAAAGCTACTTCTTGTCCTCGGCAGTGTCCTCTAGCCTCAGCAACTCTGGCCTCTAACCTTTGTGACACTGATCCTCTAATGCTCTTCCAAGTCCAGGCTGCTCTTCTTCTGTTTCCTTCCCTTCTGCCTCTTTGAAATATCCTTTCATATCCCAAGCTCTTGAGGAAGCTTCCAGTGCAGCTAAATCAGTGTCCTCAGAAGTATTTTCCTCCCAATTCAGATGGAGATTATATAAACTGAAGTTCAGTTTTCTTTTTCTTGTGTGTATGCGTGTATTTGGTACTTAGTATTGAACTCAGGAGCCAGGGGAGTTCTACCTCTGAGCTACACCCCCAGCCCTATTTTATTTACTTATTTATTTTGAAACAAGCTCTCATTAAGTTGCTGAGAGCCTCACTAAGTTGCTGAGGCTGACCTCAAACCTGTGATCCTTTTGTCTCAGCCTCCCAAGTACTGGGATTAGAGGCCTGTGCCACCATGCCTGGCTTGAAGTATTAGTTCCTTTAGGGCTCTTATAAAAGACAACCTTGTTTTCTTTTCTGTTTGTTTGTTTTGGGAGTTTTTTTTGTTTTTGTTTTTCTTCCTCTGTGTACTTTTGAAATCTACTCTGTGCATGTGTGTGTATGTGTGTGTGTGTTACTGGAGATTAAACACAGGGGCAGCCGGGCATGGTGGCGCACGCTTGTAATCCCAGTACTTTGGGAGGCAGAGACCAGAGGATCCAGGTTCACGGCCAGCCTCAGCTCTCTCTCTCTCTCTCTCTACCTAGTGAGGTCCTCCGCAACTTTGTGAGACCCGGTTTCAAAATAAAGTATAAAAAAATAGGGCCGGGGGTGTAGCACGGAGGTAGAACGCCCCTGGGTTCAATCCCCGGTACCACAAAAAAAAAAAAAAAACACAGGGGCATTCTACCTCTGAGCCACACCCCCAGCCCTATTTTATTTTTAATTTTGAAACAGGGTCTAAGTTGCTGAGGCTGGCCTCAAACCTGCAAGCCTCCTGCCTCAGCCTCCCAAGTACCAGGATTACCAGCATGTGCTACCACGCCTGACTTTGAAATCTACTGTTAAAAGATATCTTAGTCCCAGGTCTGGTAGTAGCCAACATTTTTTTTTCTTCCAAAGATGGCTATCTCCAAGGTACTTAGCGCCTTCACTTCTCATCATGAGTAATTTCTTGCTTTTAATCAAAAGTAAGCTCAAAGAAGCGCAGAATAAGAATTTTACCGTGTGTTTCTAGAAAAAAGAAGAAGAATGACTTAGGTCCTTTCGTTAGCACAATTAGATTCCCAGATGGTTGAGACTTATCATGACTTTGTCCTAATTATGCTTCTATTTTTCTGCTGTTTATAGTAAAAATTCATGTTTAACAACAATCTCAATTATTTCTTCAAAATGCCTTTCCTAAACAAAGACATCGGAACCATTCTTCTACCAGTCCCCTTCCCTAAACACTGGAACTGTCCACAAACACTAACAGCCACATCTTCTCTGGGCTGTACTTACTGCAAACCAGCTGTCTTTAGAGCTATCAGCAGGGTTTATTTTTCTTGGCTCACATGCAAACCTCCAGTTATTAATATGGGTGTAAGTTCTCCTTGCCGACGATTTAAGATAAAGCGAATTGCAAGTGACAGAAGAGAGGGTGTGCGTGTTGATGTGCATCAACAAGATTCTTTGTTGACATCCTGAAAGATCTGGTGTGGACACCAGCAGCCATTGCATGCAACCCATATTCTAAATGGTGGGCATTCTCCTTGATTTGTAAAAGTGACAGATGTAGCATGTGATTGCAAATTAGCAATGTGAAGTCAGTCCCCAGGGATCTCCAAGCAGGTTCCCCCTGCCTCTCACCCCCCAGCCATTATTCGGCTGCGTCACAGGCATTTAACATTTCCTGTGACTTGCTGCAGTGCTTCCTCTGGGCTTTAGTCTCTCTCTCTCTCTATTCTTTCTCTCTCCTTAATTTACTGTAATTCAAACAACACCAAACTATTTCAAACAAAATTATCTTGCCATTGTAATGGCTCTTATCTTCTTTTGTGGCCCTGATTATTTTATTTTTGGATACTGCTCATGTCATCATGGTTCCCTAACTTTGATGGGCATAAAAATCACCTACACGGTTTACTAAAAATGCAGGTTTCTAAGCCCCTTGCTTAGAGACTCTGACCCAGCAGGTTTGGCAAGCATCCGGTGATTCTGCATATTTAATGTGCTTCCCAGGTGACCTTTATGCAGGTGGTGTGTGGGCTGCTCTTTAATTTGTGTGTGTGTGTGTGTGTGTGTGTGTGTAGTACTGGGGATTGAACCCAAGGGCACTCAACCTCTGAGCTACGCCCCCAGCCCCTATTTTATTTTTACTTTCAAACAAGGTCTCACTAGGTTGATGAGAGTCTTACTACTAGTTGAGCTTGCTGAGGCTGTCCCCGAACCTGCAATCCTCCTGTCTCAGTGTGGACTGCTTTTGAAAAGCATTTGATTTAAGCCATAATCTCTTCTCAGTGTAAATTACGTGTTTATCTCTCTTTTTATCCCTTTTGTGTTTTTGTTAGCCCATGTATTCAGTAGTGAAGACTGTCATCTTCAGCTTTGTTACTGTTTCCACCATATCACAGGCTCTGAAGCCCATGTTCTGAAGCCCACTTAATATCCACGGTGGGGCCTGTTTAGAATGCATCTCAAGCCGGGCGTGGTGGCGCACGCTGGTAATCCCAGAACTTGGGAGGCTGAGATAGGAGGATCCGAGTTCACGGCCAGCCTCAGCAACTTAGTGAGGCCCTCCGCAACTTAGTGAGACCCTGTTTCAAAATAAAGAATAAAAAATAGGGCTGGGGGTGTAGCTTGGAGGTAGAATGCCCCTGGGTTCAATCCCCAGTACCACACAAAAAAAAAATTAGAATGCATCTCAGCCTACCTTGAATGACAGCAGCATTTCACTCTTGAGAGATCCCTCATTTTAATTTTTATATCATATTCGATATCACCCCATTTTTCAAAAATAGTATGTTCATATAAAATATTTAAATACTATTGAATTTATAAGGCAACTAATGCTAGAGCACCTTAATCAAAAGCAAAATACCACAAGATGAAATGGCACGACTTCAAAATGCATAGGGACAAACTTTGGCCCGGACGAAATGTCAGCAGTAAAATACTTGGTAATGAAATGAGCAAGACCAAAGGTCAGGCTTCCATAAAAATCCCATTCTAGCTTCAGCTCGTTTTAAATCATTTCAGATTATATATGGTAAGTTGCCTATACTTTCAAGCAACATATCCTGTGAACTTGAAGCTGGGTATTGTTTACTCGAGGTGAAAGGTTGCTAGCTGGAAAGGCACCCTTCAGTGCTTTTCCTCTATCTCGTCTTTTCAATTTGTCAAAGTCTCTCTTGGTGACTAGATCTGTTTTTAGAAGAAGGTTCTGCAAAATAGTCTGTGATATTTTATAGACTAAAAATGGCCTCAGCTGTCCTGGTTTGTCCAGGAAAATCCCAGCTTACAACCTTCTGTAGATAAATTACAGTTGCTAATTAGGATTAGCTTCCATTTTATTCTCAGAAATGCTCAAAACTGAAGCATGTAAAAGATGTGACCACCCTACTCGTAGACAATCTATAGAAACCTTTTACGGTCTCAAGTATTCCTAGCCTGGCCATGCAACACTCTTCAAAGCCAATGGGGAAAGAAAGCTAGTTATGATCATGTGATCATAGGGCATGAGTAACATTAGAATTATCTCTGCTATATTATAAAAATCACCATACAGAATTCTAGTACTAGTTCTTGAGACAGATGATTGACTTAGATCATAACATTCTTTACTCAGAATTATCTAGGTTAACAGTTCTTCAAATTTAAATTGCATCAGAATCACTTGCAGCACTTATTAAAACAGACTACTGGGCTCCATCTCCAGAAATTTTGGTCTAGGATAGCACTTGAGAAATTCCATTTCTAACAATTTCCCACATGATGCTGATGATGTTGGTCCAGGGACCACGTTTTAAGAATGAGTAACTTCCGCCGGGCGTGGTGGCACACGCTTGTAATCCCAGTACTTTGGGAGGCGGAGACCGGAGGATCCGGGTTCGCGGCCAGCCTCAGCGCTCTCTCTCTCTCTCTCTCTCTCTCTCTCTCTCCTTAGTGAGGCCCTCCGCAACTTCGTGAGACCTGGTTTCAAAATAAAGTATAAAAAA
>PVJS01012789.1:16662-41662 GCA_004027185.1 Glis glis | reverse complement strand
TCCCAGTATTTGGGAGGCTGAGACTGGAGGATCTTGGTTCACAGCCAGCCTCAGCTACTTAGTGAGGCCCTCCACAACTTAGTGAGACCCTGTTTCAAATTAAAGAACAAAAATTAGGGCTGGAGGTGTAGCTCAGAGGTAGAATGCCCCTGGTTTCAATCCCCAGTACTTCAAAAAAAAAAAAAAGTTATGTGAGCCGGGCATGATGGCGCACACTTGTAATCCCAGTACTTGGGAGGCTGAGACCAGAGGATCCAGGTTCGCGGCCAGCCTCAGCTACTTAGTGAGGCCCTGTTTCAAAATTTCAAAATAAAAAATAAAAAATAGGACTGGGGGTGTAGCTCGGAGATAGAATGCCCCTGGGTTCAATCCCTATTACCGCAAAAAATAAATTAAAAAAATGTTATGTGAGTTATATTTCAGTAAAGTTGTTATTTAAAAACAAACACACAGGGCTGGAGGTGTAGCCCAGTGGTAAAGTGCTTGCCTAACATGCACAAGGCCTTGGGTTCCATTCCCAGCAATTCAAAGACAAAACAAAACATACAAACACAAAACCCTCTTGATCCTTATTGATCAAGAAATGCTACTGAAGCTCCTGAGCATGTGAGCTGCTTTCTGACATGGCCTAACCAAGCTCACCACTGCCATCTTCTGGTTAGAAACCTATGGGAGAGCTGGGCGCTGTGGCCCACACCTGTAATCCCAGTATTTGGGAGGCTGAGACAGGAGGATCACAGGTTCAAGGCCAACCTCAGCAACTTAGTGAGGCCCTCCACAACTTAGTGAGACCCTGTTTCCAAATAAAAAATAAAATAGGGCTGGGGGTGTAGCTCAGAGGTAGAGTGACCCTGTGTTCAATCCCCAGTACCACGAAATAAATAAATAAGTAAATCATAAGTAAAATAAAATAGGGCTGGGGGTATAGCTCAGAGGTAGAATGCCTCTGGATTCAATCTCCAGTACTATAATAAATACATAAATAAATAACTAAATTCCTATGGGAGGACCTGTCCACTTGCTTCCTTATCTCACACTTGTCTTCAGGCCTCAATCGCAGCACTGCTGCCCCCTCCAGTCCCTCCCCCTCCAATGATTTTTCTAGACCTGTTTATCTTTCAAGACTTCAATTGCGGAAGCTAGGTAGAATAGGGCATAGGAGGGACTCCAGACAAAGATGGAGAAAACCTCAGGTGAGCAAAGAAGGAGAACTAACTGAGGGGGATAGGAGGGGGGAAGAGGGAAACACCCTAATGCACAGGGTGTACATATGCAAATATACCAAAGTCAACTAATATGCTGAGCGTGAGAAAGAGGGAAGGGGGAGGGAATGGGGGTGGGAATTCGGGGAGGGCTAATTGACCGTGGTGTGCATGTATACTCACTCATACCACCCTGAAACCCATCAAATTGTATGATTACAATGCACCAATTAAAAAAAAAGACATCAATCTCAGATTCAATCCAGAGATACCCCTGACACTATCTTGCCAATATTCCCTTTGAATAGAAACCTAGTTCCGGGGGTCTGAAAGCTAGGCCTCATGTCTTCGGTGCACACCCAGACACCTCAGGAAATGACCTGAGCCTAGAGGAGCTCAGCAGCCTTGTGCTGCCCTGAGGCGGAGTGGGGCTAGCATTTCTGGAAGGGCCCAGGGGAGCTCAGGCACACTCCTTAAGTATGGGCACAGCTTCCTGGCTTCCCAAGTGTGCAGGTGTCAACAGGTAATAGTCAGAGCTCAACTCTGGGCCCCCAAGGCACCACTGCCCTGCCCTCACCCCAGGCTGCACCCTGCCCTCAGAGGGTACTCCCGAGCAAAAGCAAGCTGACTGCCTTATGGCTGCCCTTTAACAAAATCATCTGCCGCCAGGGTGGGTGGAGCCCACGGCCACTGACCTCAGGAAGACTTCCTCCATGGTGGTGACGGAGGCCCCGAAGCTGGCAATGCCCAACTCCTTCTGCGTCTTCTCCAGTTTAGTGAAAAGACTTTCAAACCTGAAACAAGACCAAGAGTGATGAGATGCTTCTCAGAGACTTTCATTTTTTTTTTTTTTGGCACTGGGGATTAAACCCAGGGGCACTCTACCTCCGAGCTACACCCCCAGCCCTATTTTTTATTCTTTATTTGGAAACAGGGTCTCACTAAGTTGCAGAGGACTCACTAAGTAGTTGAGGCTGGCCGCAAACCCGGATCCTTCGGTCTCAGCCTCCCAAGTACTGGAATTACAAGCCTTCGCCACCATGCCCCGGCTCAGAGACTTTCTAGATCATTCATTCCTAAACAATTGCTGCTTTGTAGAACCTGGGAGGGGCAGGGAGGGCTAACTCCTTGAAATGCCTTTTTTTTTTTTGGTAACTGGGAATTGAACTCAGGGGCATTCTGCCTCTAAACTACACTCCTAGCCCTCTTTATTTATTTATTTTTTAATTTCAAAACAGGGTCTCACTAAGTTACTGTGTGCTGGCCTTGAACATGTGGTCCTCCTGTCTCAGCCTACCAAGTCCTGGGGTTACAGGCATGCACCACTGAGCCTGGTTGAAATGGCATTTAAAAAAAATTAAAACTTGCTGGGTGTGGTGGCACATGCCTATAATCCCAGTACTTGGGAGGCTGAGATGGGAGGATCCTAGGTTCTGGGCCAGTCTCAGCAACTTAGCAAGACCCTCATCAATTTAGCGACATCCTGTTTCAAAAAAAAAAAAAAAAGAGGGGGGGCTGAGGGTGTAGCTTGGAGGTAGAATGCCCCTGGGTTCAATGTTTTTGTTTTCAAATATTTTATTTGGCTGGGTGTGGTGGCACACACCTGTAATCCCAGTACTTGGGAGGCTGAGACAGGAAGATTGCAGATTCGAGGACAGCCTCAGCAAGTAGTGAGACTCTCATCAACCTAGTGAGACCCTGTTTCAAAGTAAAAATAAAATAGGGCTGGGGGTGTAGCTCGAAGGTAGAATGCCCCTGGGTTCAATCCCCAGTACAGAAAAAAAAAAGGCATTTGAAGGAATTAACCCTCCCTTATTTTATTTTATTTGTGGTACTGGGGATTGAACCCAGGGGAGTTCTACCTCTGAGCCACACTCCCAGCCCTATTTTATTTTTTAGTTTGAAACAGGGTCTCACTAAATTGCTGAGAGTCTCACTACGTTGTCGAGGCTGTCCTTGAACCTGTGTTCCTCCTATCTCAGTCTCCCAAGTACTGGGATTACAAGTGTGTGCTACCACGCCTGTCTCAAAGATTTTATTTTTTTAGAGCAGTTTTAGGTTCCCAGAAAAATTGAGAGGAACAGAGATTTCTCAAACTGCCCTACCCCTCACCCCATTTCCTCTTGTGAGCACTTGGGCCTAGTAGGCATTCTCTGAGAGCAGACACCTACACGGAATCACAAAACAAACCAAAAGAAACCAGCAAGTATTCATTTGGTCACAGGGCAGGGAAACACTAAGAATGAAAGTATTGGAAAAAATCACAACAGGAAAGATCTGACGCATTAAATGCAAGATCTGAGCTAGGTGTGGTGGTGCACGCTTGTAATCCTAGTACTTGGGAGGCTGAGACAGGAGGATTGTAGGTTTGAGGACAGCCTCAGCAATTTAGTGAGACTCTCAGCAACCTAGTGAGACCCTTTCTCCAAATAAATAATAAAAAATAGGACTGGGGGTGTAGCTCAGAGGTAGAATGCCTCTGGGTTCAATCCCCGGTACAGCAAAATAAATAAATGTAAGATCTGTATGGAAAAAAAATTCCACAAAAACAAACATACAACCAACTGGAGAAAGTTGTGGCAAAAGCAGTTGATGTGAGCGTAGAGAAGTGGCCCATAAATAAGCAAAAGGCATAAGCAATACCAGACGCAGCCATGTGAAAGGTCAGCAGGCAGAGAAGCATCCAGCTTCCTGCTGGCAGGACTGTGCGGATTGTTCGTCCGTCAACACACACTGAAAAAGACGGTTTACTCAAAGCAGCAACTGTAGGGCTAGGGATTTAGCTCAGTGGTGCTTTCTTGGCACCTGTGAGAGCCTGGGTTCAATCCCCAGTCCCACAAAAAAGAAAAGGAAAGGAAAGGTACAACCACGAAATAAAGTGCACACTCTATCCTACTGATGGGCAAACCTTTCTAGAAGGAAATTTGGTGAAAACTGTCCTGCTACTGGGGAACTGTCCTGAGA
Organism: Glis glis; assembly: GCA_004027185.1. NCBI lineage: Eukaryota > Metazoa > Chordata > Mammalia > Rodentia > Gliridae > Glis > Glis glis. The sequence goes on along the minus strand of PVJS01012789.1, from coordinate 37,496 downwards.
CAGCTGATATAGTCCCTGGAGATCTGGACAAGGTGTTTTCTAGAAAGCTATTTATTAGCATATATTTTGGAGAAAAACATGAGTGGGTGATAATAGAACAGATGTTAAATTATGGCATATGTGAGTCATGGAACACTATATAGCTATAAAACCATATTACTTGGGTGTAGCTCAGTGGTAGAGTGTTTGACTAGCAGGTACAAGGCCTGGGTTCAATCCCCAGTGCCACAAAAACCCAAAAAACCACATTACTTAATTGGACTTGCAACACGATTAAATGTACTTTTAAGATATAAATCCCAAGTTTCTGAATGTAGATCGGGAGTTTGGCTTTTCCCTCCTGTGCTGAAAGCTCTGCCCCGTAAGCTGGGCTTGGTGGTGCATGCTTGTAATCCCAGTACTTGGGAGGCTGAGACCAGAGGATCCAGGTTTGCGGCCAGCCTCAGCTACTTAGTGAGGCCCTCCGCAACTTAGTGAGACCCTGTTTCAAAATAAAGAATAAAATAGGGCTGGGGGTGTAGCTCAGAGGTAGAATGCCCCTGGGTTACATCCCCAGTACCGCCAAAAAAAAAAAAAAAAAAGCTCTGCCCCGTGTGTGACAGCAATGGGGCAAGGGCCTGGGTGTTTCATTCTGAGATGGAGAAGTTATGCACATGCAAATGCAAGTTCTCAGCTCCACAAATAAACCTGAGTGCAGCTGCTACACATGTGGAACTCTGAATTAGGAGAGTGTCATGGGCCCAGCAGGAATGGCAGGCAGGCCCCAGCAGCCCTTGGAAGAGTCAGACGTGTGCACAAGTTACGCTTCCCCCGGCCCCACCCAGGAGGCCCGGCACCCTGCATGCAGTCAAGCGGACTCCCCATGGGCTGGCCGTCCACCGGCCAGGGGCAGAGAGGTGCTGAGCCAAGGGGGCAGGGTGGGTGACTCTGAGCATGGCACCTCATGGCTCAGCTCTGTACCTGTGTGGGCATTCTCTGGGAGGCTCACCTGCATGCATGTTCTCTGAGAGGCACACCTATGCACTCATCTTTCCAGGACACGTACCTGTGTGTGCTCTCCTTGGGCAGAATGAAGGACAGCTCGGCCCCTGCGCTGCTTTCCAGCATGGCATTGGGGACGTGGTGGTGCACCAGCTGGGAGATGCCCTCTGGGTTACAGTGTGGCTCCTTCACCAGCGTCATGTGGTAGCCGGCACCTGGACAGTGCAGGCCGAGGGTGAGGCCCTTTGGCTGTGCCCCTATTGTCTTCTTGCCCTCACTGGGGCCTCTGGGGCTTATACCAGGCTGGCTGGTGGGAAAGTGGCTGGAGAGCCAGGGGTAGCTGAGCCACAACAGCATCTCGGGGCTCCTCGTGCCCCCCAGGGGCTCGCCTCCCATGCCCTAGCTGGGGAGAGCTGCTGGGGGACCTGGGGGCTGAGTGTAGTCAGGAGCACCTGCTAGAGGCCAGTGCCATCCTCAGGGTACAACCACGGGGGAAGTGAAACAACACGGGCAGCAATCTGTCTGCAGGTGTCAGTTTTGTGGGATGAACGCTGACTGTTACTGCAAGGCTCCCAGAAGACCCCGCAGGGGCTGCACGCTATACCGCACGCACTCAGATCCCTCGGTTGCTCTGCAGGAATGGCACTTCCATGTCTGCTTTAGAGGCGGGACATGGGCCTGGGAAAAGCGGTGGCTTAGCCAACAAGGCACCAGGCCAGAAGTGGCAGGTGAAACTCTCAAGGCAGTAGAAGAAATGGCTCCCACACCTCCAAGACCTGTACCCACTTTCTTCAAAAAAGAACCCCAGTATCTTTGCTGGGCAAGCTGCCAGCCAGGGTGAGGGTGCCCCCTCCATCCTCCCTCTAGCCTGCACTGGCTACCCTGGGTGGTGAGCTGGCCACAGGGGAAGCAGCAGAGGTGAGGTGAGACCTGGGCTAAGGGGAGGGGTGTTCTGTGCCTTGGGTCTAGGGGGGACTTGGCGTACTGGCGCCATACTGACCCTGAAAGGGGAAGCCACACTCACCCTGCAAAGCAAGGGTGCTGGGTCCCAACCCACATCTCTACCCTCCAGCCTGGGCCATGCCATGAGCCACGTTCTTGTTGGGAATCAAAATGCTGAGGAGTCTGCAAGGCCTCTCCAACGGTCTGCTGCCCTCAGGGACCTTGGTCGTGGTTGAACTGGAGCCCAGCTACTCACAACCTTCTGCTCTACTCCAGCTACTCACAACCTTCTGCTCCACTCTCCTCCTTCACTCTCACAATCTCCTCCGGGGGGCGACAGCACAGGAGATCTAGAGGAGGCCTCTCCCTGCTGATCTCAGCCGTCACCCGGGCAGCTCCTCAGCACAGGGCCCGTGGGATGAGGCGGGCTGCCCACTGCCTGCCACTCACCGTACTTCTGCTTGAGGAACAGCGATGACCCGCAGCACTGCAGCTCCCCCTTGGCCATGATGGCGATGCGGTCCCCCAGCAGGTCGGCCTCGTCCATGAAGTGGGTGGTCAGCAGGATGGTGCGGTCACTCTTCTGCTGCTGAAGAAGGTCCCAGATGGCCCTTCTGGAGATGGCATCCATGCCTGAGGTGGGCTCGTCCAGCATCAGCACCTGGGGGCAGAGCCACATCCTAGGCCCAGGCTGGTTATGCCGTGGGCCCCGTGGGGCTCGAGTCGAGGGCTGCCGGGTGGAGTTCTAGAGCCCGAGGCCTGTACCTTGGAGCCCGCTATGAGGGCGATGCCGATGGAGAGCTTGCGCTTCATGCCCCCGCTCAGGAACCTGCACCGTGCGTTCCACTTGTCCTCCAGCCCGAGGATGTGCAGCATCTGCTTGACTTCTTCAGGGCACTTCTGGTGAGACAGGCCTTTCAGCTGAAATGACCAGGGACAAGAGGAGATGAGGCAGAAGCCAACCCTGTGCGGCAAACTCCCTGGCCCGAGAGACAGCTTCCGCTGATGTTGCTGGGCGCTGCTTGCCCGTAGTCCTTACTCCAGCCTTTACAGAACAGCTCCTTGGGACAGACTTTGCTTTGCCGGGAAGCTAATGGGCCTGGAAACCCAAACAGATCAGCAACAGAGCAGCCAGCACCCCTCCCTGTCATCCACAGACTCACCTGGGCATAGAAGTAAAGATGTTCTGCGACCGTCAGGTTGTCAAAAAGAACGTCGTGTTGGGGGCACAGGCCCAAGCTCTTCCGGATTTGAACCATATCCTGGGAGATTTCATACCCACTAATATACGCATGTCCACTGGTAGGGGGAAAGAGTCCTGAGGCCAGGGAAAAGACCCCCAAATTCAGCATGAAAATCTTGCTCGTCAGCACAAGGTGTAATGATCCCCCACCTGTCGCCCAGTTCCCTTCATTTTACCAAGGACCCTGCCATGGAAAGTGCCATACTCCCACCCTTGGTGGGCTGCATCTACCTGGGCAGCAAGAGGCAGAGAAGGGACAGGGACATGGCTTTGCTACAGGGTGCATGAGCTGGTCAGGACTGATGTGCGCGCATATGCGCGCGCACATACACAAACACACACACACACACACACACGTACAAGTGTATGTGGCTGCTGAATCAGTCATGCTCACAAGGCCCCGTCCAGACTGGGCCTGTGTTGTGACTGGCAGCTGGGTGCTCCAGTGTCCCGGGAAGACATAGAGCAACCTTGGCATTGGGTGTGAGGCACCAGGATGGCTTTTTAGGGTGGATCTGCTCCTGTGTAGTCTGAGCATTAGCCTCAATTTTTTTTTTTTTGGTGTGTGTGTGACTGAGGAATTGAACCCAGGGGTATTAAACCTCTGAGCTACACCCCCAGCCCTACTTTATTATTTTTTATTTGAAACGGGGTCTCACTACCTTGCAGAGGGCCTCACTAAGTTGCTGAGGTTGACCACGAACCTGCAATCCTCTTGCCTCAGCCTCCCAAGTACTGGGATTACAGGCGTGTACCACCACGCCTGGTTCCTCATTTGCTTTTGCTGATCTCACTAGGCTGAGCATTCATGAATGGAGGCTGAGAGGAGGTCGGGGTCACATGAGGGCTCCCGTGTGTCCCCTGGGTTTTGCCGTATTCCCTGTGGCTGGGGAAGGACTAGAAGCTGCTGAGGGGATGAGGCCAGGACTAGTATGGGCGGTGCTGAGGGGAGGCCCGCCAGCCATAGGCACCTGTGAGCATGGAAAGGGTGGTGGTCTTCCCCGCGCCATTATGGCCCAGCAGGACGGTGATCTGCCCTTCGTACAGATTCAAGTTCAGGTCTCTGACGGCCGCCTTGTCCTTACTCCCCACTTGGAACACCTGCGGGCAAGGCAGAGGGTGGCTCTGGGCTTCCTGTGGTCCTTGGGGGCCTTCCTCTCCCTCTGGAATGCAACCTCAGTGTCTCAGGGTACCAAGCTCAGCACCAATGAGCATGTAGAGCAGTGACATGGGGGTAAAGGCTTGTGTCCCCCTGCTCTCCTCCTCCCTACTCCAGACATGTCCCACGCCCTTCTTGGTGTCTCTTCTCAGTTGGAGACCAAGCGACCACCACACCCAGGACAGTGATGCAGAGCATACACCAAGATGCCAGGACTGCGCATTTGCCCAGGCCAGCCTGGGTCTAGCCCCTGCTCTCCTTCATCAGGTGCGTGGGAACAAGGCCTGGAGAGAGCACCTGTCGCTGACCAGCCTCCCCCGTGGTTCCCTGCCCTGTCCCCACAGGGAGGTGGCACCTTGGACAGATGCTTGATCTTGATCCCGGCCACCAGGTCCTCTGGCTCTGCTTCAAAGTACTCGGTTCTGAGCGCTTTCTCCGGGTCACTGTCTTCTTCCTCCTTCCCTACAACTGTCCTCTGGTTCCCGCACCAGTATGAGGGCTGGGATGGAGGCAAACGGATGCCAGAGCTGTCAACAGTGTTCCTCTTTGGTGGTGGGAAGTACTATATATTTTAGCAATGTCATCATTTTTACAAAAAACTGTATTTTTTTTTTGTAGATAAAAACCCAATAAGAAGCCAGGCGTGTTGGCACACGCTTGTAATCCCAGTACTTGGGAGGCTGAGACTGGAGGATCCATGTTCCTGGCCAGCCTCAGCTACTTAGTGAGGCCCTCCGCAACTTAGTGAGACACTGTTTCAAAATAAAGAATAAAAATAAAATAGGACTGGGGGTATAGCTCAGAGGTAGAATGCCCCTGGGTTCAATCCAATAAAAGAGGTGTTTGGTGTGGTGGGGGGAAAACCCAATAAAATAGCTTTTTTTGTCTGTGTGGTACTGGGGATTGAACCCACAGACATTCTACCTCCAAGCTATACCCCCAGCCCTATTTTATTCTTTATTTTGAAACAGTGTCCCACTAAGTTGCTGATGGCCTCACTAAGTTGCTGAGGCTGTCTTTGAACCTGCGATCCTCCTGTCTCAGCCTCCCAAGTACTAGGATTACAAGCGTGCGCCACCACACCCAACATAAAATAGATTTTTTATGAGCAAGGAGGCAGGGGTGGAGGCTGGTGGGCAGCAGAGGCCACACTGGTCCTGTGGACAGGTGGCTGGGAGCCCTCTCATCTCCGACCCTGGGGTGGGGGGTCAGGTCTTCATCTCCCTCTGAACCAATCCCGAGGGCCCTTAGGACATGGCAGAGTTCTCTGTCCCAGCACATGAAGGGGATGTGTGTCAGGACTTATCCCTAAGCAAGTGCCAGGGATACTACCCCCTAAAAGGTGGCTCACTTAAAGGGCAGGAGTGTCAGCACTCACCATGAGGAAGAAGTACCAGGGCTGGGGCATGCCGAACTGGCCTGGGAAGACAGCCTCCATGTACCAGGTCACTAGGCCGTAGAGCACAGAATCTAGCAGCAGCATCCCTAGCACTTGCCCAAAGCAGAAGTCGTCGTCCACGTTGACAGGACTCAGGAGGTCTCGCCACTGGATGCCCGTGCCTGGAGGACAAACCAGGAAAATGGTCCCAAACTGGACAGGTTAGGAGGACCCGGGGACCACAGAAGCCCCGGATGGCACAAGTGCACGCTTGCCCTGTGTAATTACTGTAAAGTCAGTGTGAGCATTCCCTTCCCGGCTTGACAACAAATGTGATAGCTTCTTCCTTCTTTCCTTTCCTTTCCTTTCCTTTCCTTTCCTTTCCTTTCCTTTCTTCCTTCCTTTCTTTCTTTTTTTTTTTTGTGGTACCGGGGATTGAACCCAGGGGCATTCTACCTCTGAGCTACACCCCCGGCCCTATTTTTTATCCTTTATTTTGAAACCGGGTCTCACTAAGTTGCGGAGGCCTCACTAAGTAGCTGAGGCTTGCCACGAACCTGGATCCTCCGGTCTCAGCCTCCCAAGTACTGGGATTACAAGCGTGTGCCACCACGCCCGGCTAAAAATTTCTAATTACAGATGAAGCAACACTAAATGATCCTCTGGCCACTTGCCTACCTCCTTTCACAGACCCAGAACTTTGGAAGCTACGACCAGGAATCTCCTGGGACTGTGGTTTGAATGTGTCTCCTAAAATTTATGTGTTGTGAACAGTCCCCAGGACAATAGTGTGGGGAGGCAGCCTGGAGGAGCGGCTTTGCTCTCTTTAGCTCTCCGGCCATGTGAGGAACAGCATTCAAAGCACCATCTTGGAAGCAGAGACTGGGCCCTCACCAGACACCAAAGCTCTGGTGCCATGATCTTGAACTCCCCAGCTTCCAGAAGTGGAAGCAATAAGTTTCTGTTCTTTATAAATTACCCAGTCTCGGGTATTCTGTGATAGCAGCACAAACAGACCAAGACACATGACGGGAAGAAATGAGAGCGTGTGGCCTAAATAAGAGAACACCCCAGGGGAGGGGGCAGGCAGAGACCATCTTAGGAGCCCACAGCAGTCTTCAGAAGGTTGGTTATATTTCATTCCTGTCAGTGGAACCAGAATAACATGCAGAAGCCCCAGGAAGGTGGGTGCCGAGCATCCACTTTGGCGACCAAACATACTCAGTGCCTGTCTGCCGATGAAGCCCTGGCTTGCTTGTCACCTGAGGTGAGCATACCCGCGGGAGGCACTTCTGGCCAGAAGCTCCCTAGGAAGCAAGAATCAGCAAGAGCAGCTTGTAGAGAGGACACACTCACCTTTGGCTTCAAATTTTCCGATGAGCTGGGCTCCCATTGCCATGGCAACATTGGACAGGAGACAGGACAAGAGCTTCTGGCTCAGCGTCATCCAGTTGTACCGAGGAGCCACAAAGAAGTAGGGGATGTAGGTGAAAAAGTAGAGGAAGCCGCCCACGGCTGCTGCCATGTTAGCTGCGGGGAAAGAGGGGCACAGGGTGTGCTATAAACCCACCAGAGCACTTGTACATGCAACAGTGGTCACGGGGAGCCTGAGGCTCACCTAAGTTCCAGCACTGGAGGACTGCAGGCCCAGGTGCACAGCTTTTTTTTTTTTTGTAGTACTGGGACTTGAACCCAGGGGCATTCTACCCCTGAGCTACACCCCAACTTCTATTTTATTTTATTTTTTTTTTTGCGGTACTGGGGATTGAACGCAGGGGTGTTCTACCTCTGCGCTACAGCCCCGGCCCTATTTTTTATGCTTTATTTTTGAAACCGGGTCTCACAAAGTTGCGGAGGGCCTCACTAGGTAGAGAGAGAGAGAGAGAGAGAGAGAGAGAGAGAGAGAGGAGAGAGGAGAGAGAGCTAGATCGCGCGCACGTGCGCATGTGCACTGAGGTTGGCCGCAAACCCGGATCCTCCGGTCTCCGCCTCCCAAAGTACTGGGATTACAAGCGTGTGCCACCACGCCCGGCTTATTTTTTATTTTGAAACAGGGTCTCACTAAGTTGTGGAGGGCCTTGCTAAGTTGCTGAGTGAGGCTGGCCACAAATCTGCAATCCTCCTTTCTCAGCTGCCCAATAATAGGATTACAGGCATGCGCCACCACATCTGGTTCCCAGCTGCCTCCTTGATAACGCACACCTGGTGAGACTAGTGCTGAACTCCAGATCCACAGTCTAGCCTCGCGTCTTGCCTGGTCTACCTGGTCTCTCCCATTGTTTATTTGTCCATCAGATGTCACCTACTGGGTGGCACACACTATTCCAGACACTAGGGAGATGGCCGCATACAAAGCAGAGCAAACCCCAGCCCGCCCAGAGTCTGGATTCTAGGGGGAAGCTGAATGGGAAGTAAAGTGCAGAGGGTGCTCTTTGGGGACAAGCTAGGCAGTGCAACAAGGCACAAAGAGGAAAAGGAAGGCTTCGAGAAGGTGGCATATGAGAAAGGGCCAGCAGAGGCAAGTGATCAGGTCACCGAGGTACAGGGGGGACAACGTGGTGTCACTCCATGCCAGCAGCATGCAGACTCTTTGGTCTTAAGACCCTTTCACGACTTTAAAACTTATGAAAGACACCAAAGGGCCTTTCTTCATGTGGGATATATACTTATATATATCTCCATATTCACTATGAGAAATTAATTTGAGAACATTTAAAGCTTTTTAAATTTAAAACAACAATAATAAACTCAAGATAAGTTAATATAAGATTTTTAATGAAAAACAACCACATTTTCTGCAATTCCATGAGAAGAGTGGCACTGCTTTATATTTTTGTAACCTCTAACAACAGATTACACTGGATGCTCCTAGTTGCCTCTGCATTTACTCTGCTGTATCCCTTTGTTTTGACAAAAGAATAAGGAAATAACAGCTTCATGCAGATATGCAGTTGGAAAAGGGAGGGGTATCATATTTGTCTTTACAGATATTTGTGGACATTCTTATTTGATACCACACCATGTGTACAATCAAACTAACCAATGAATATTTTGTACTGTGTTACAATTAAAGGCCACTGGTTTATCTTGTGCTTTCAATAGATTTTTACTCTAGCATGACTTTGTAACATGATGCATTAGCCTTTTGTAAAAAATTGCTTATTGGGTTATACAGATCTTATAAACACTGACACATTTTACTATATAATATAAAAATCACATTCATTAGTATTATCACCAGTTTCATTTAAAAAAACTCAAATGGCCGGGCGTGGTGGCGCACGCTTGTAATCCCAGTACTTTGGGAGGCAGAGACTGGAGGATCCGGGTTCGCGGCCAGCCTCAGCTCTCTCTCTGTCTCTCTGTCTCTCTCTACTTAGTGAGGCCCTCCACACTTCATGTGACCCAGTTTCAAAATAAATTATAAAAAAAAAAAAAGGGCCGGGGGTGTAGTGCGGAGGTAGAACGCCCCTGGGTTCAATCCCCGGTACCGCAAAAAAAAAAAATTAAAAAAAAACCTCAAATACTGGGAAACTCTCAAGTTCATGTTGGTAGATTTGAGTTTTCTCAAAAAATTCTATCTTTTGCTTGAAATCTTGAATTTATTATAGACATCAGATCTGTAATAAAACTACCAGTGGTTTCCTTTAAAAAGATAGGCTCAGATTTGAAAAACTATGTGTTAAATACCCAAGTGTGAGAACTATAATCTGACGGTCACTCCTTCAAGCAAAAATAATGTTCCATGAAAAAGTGGCTATGTTAGCTGGCAACTCAAATAGCTGTAATACATGGTGTTCCTGAAGATAACTGTACTCAGTATGCAGCACCAGTATTTTATGTGTACATCCCATTCAATAATGTAGAATATTTAAAAAGTATATTCAGGAGCCAATATTTAGTAAAATTAATATTTTTAGTGCTCCATCATAGACATTCTTTTTGTGTGTGTGTGGTACTGGGGATGGAACCCAGAGGCATTCTACCTCTGAGCTACACCCCCATCCCGATTTTATTCTTTTATTTTGAAACAGGGTCTCACTAAGTTGCAGCAGACTTCACTAAGTTGCTGAGGCTGGCCGCAAACCTGTGATCCTCCTGTCTCAGGCTCCCAAGTACTGGGATTACAAGTGTGCACCACCAGCCGGGCGTGGTGGTGCACGCTTGTAATCCCAGTACTTTGGGAGGTGGAGACCGGAGGATCCTGGTTCGCGGCCAGCCTCAGCTCCCTCTCTCTCTCTCTCTCTCCCTGTCTTTCTCTCTCTCTCTACCTAGTGAGGCCCTCCGCAACTTCGTGAGACCCGGTTTCAAAATAAAGTATAAAAAAAATAGGGCCGGGGGTATAGCGCGGAGGTAGAACGCCCCTGGGTTCAATCCCCAGTACCGCAAAAAAAAAAAAAAACAAAAAAAAAAAACAAGTGTGCACCACCATGGACATTCTTGATGTGGAATTAGCATTTTTGTCTGTTTGCTGAGAGTGAACAAACAACATGGTTTGGTGCTAGGGCCTGGCAGCTTCAATCACCATTGCCTCTGCATAATCTCAACAAAGGTCAGCACAGTGGAAAAGGCAAATGCATCTTGACATCATTGTAAAAAATACTGACTTTGTGAACCCCTAAATAGGTTCACTAGGGATCCCTAGGAGACCACACTTTAAGATGCCTTTATCCAGGCAGAGCCAAAAGCCCCATGAAGGGAGTGAGACAGGGATTGTGTGAGAAGGAAAAGAGCAGCAGGAGAAATGCAGCTCCTGGCCACACTGAGTGGGGTCTGGCCAGCCGTGGCAGAGGCTTCAGCTCTTCCACTATGTGAGACAGTCACAGTATTTTGAGCAGACATGAGAAAAGTTCTGACTTACATTTTAAGAGGAGCACAGTCTTGGCTACATTGTGGACTAAGTGAGGTCAAGGGCAGAAGCAGGAGGACCAGACATGAGGCTGTCACTGCCATGAACCAGTCAGGGAGAATGGGGATGGGGCCAAGGTGGGCAGTGGGAGGGTGAGACAAAGCTGGAGTTCAAATGCATGGAGAAGGGGAAGCTGATGGGATCTGATGATGGACCAGATGCAGCAGAGCAGGTTGTGGAAGAGAGGAGTCAAGGCTGAGTCCAAGGCTCTGGACTGAGCAGTTAGAAAGATGGGGTTGCTACTTACAGAGACAGGGGAAGGATTTTCTGAGGACAAGGTCAGGAGTTTGGTTTTGGACACATTCCAAATGAGATGAACATTAAGTGCCAAAGGGAAGTGCTGGGTATGAGCCCAAATTTCAGGAGAGAAGTCTGAGCTGGAGATCAAATCTGAGGATTATCAGCAAGCTCAAAGCTTACCAAAGGAAGCAGTGTGAGCAGGAAAGAGAAAGACTCCAAAATAAGAATGCCATGGGATTTTAGGAGTAAATGAAGAAATGCTTTCATTAAAAAAAAAAGTTTTCAGCCAGGCATGGTGGCACATGTCTGTAATTCCAGTACTTGGAAGGCTGAGACAGGAGGGCTGCAAGTTCAAGACCAGTCTCAGCAGCTTAGTGAGCCCATTTCCAAATAAAAATTAAAATAGGGCTGGGAGTGTAGCTCGAAGGTAGAATGCCCCTGGGTTCAATCCCTAGCACGAAAAACAAAAATAAAACAAAACAAAAAAACTCATAAGTAGAGGGAAACCACTCCTTGACCACCAACGGGCACTTCCAACGCCCTAGGTAGTAGGTGACAATGGGATAACATTGTCATGGTGCAAGAGAAACTCTCTACCCATGGAGAATTTAGTATACAGCTAAAATATTATTTAGGAGCAAGGCAAAAGAACATCTCTGGACATACAAAAAGAAAACTACTCACTGATCCTCATTGAAAGAACCACTCAGGGATAAACTTCAACATAGAAGAAAAGTGAATCCAAGGGAGCAGAGCACACACAAAAAATAGTGTGCACATAAAATATGTTGGCAATTACATGAATGCAAAATAGCAACTAATTGTTCAAGGTTTTTTTTTTTTTTTTTGCAGTACCGGAGATTGAACCCAGGGGCATTCTACCTCCGAGCTCTACCCCCAACACTATATTTTAGTCTTTATTTTGAAACAGGGTCTCACTAAGTTGCAGAGGGCCTCATTAAGTAGCTGAGGTTGGCCGGGAACCCGGATCCTCTGGTTTCAGCCTCCCAAGTACTGGGATTACAAGCGTGCACTACCATGCCCGGCTCTGCTTGAGCTTTTTGCAACAGTAAAACTACACAGTAGGAAGCTTGGGGACTATAATTGAGAACTCACAGTGTGGTATGGATTGAGGCATACCTGGAAGGAACTTAGACACACTAACTTGACTTTTTTAGGAAATTTCCAAGGTAAGTATTTATTTTCAACACTAAGGGTCATCACTAAAAGAAGACAAATGCAACTGACCTTTTTCAAACCTTCATCAGAGGTAAAAGAACTAGAGGAAACCTTCTCAGTCCAACAGAAGACATCAAAGAACACAGAAGCCAAGAGAAATAATAATAAACAGAGCACACAAAATTCAGACAGCAGAAATAACCTCAAATGTAACTGTAATCACAAGGCGGGTGGACAGATGAGCCCTTTCTTTCAGCTATTCTTAGCATTCAACACAGCACCCACACTCACCTCCTGCCAATTCCCCTTTGCCCTACACCACCTTGACTCTCCTGCTGGCCCACAACATGTACTCTGTCTCCTGTCTCTTTCCAGCTCTTTTCTGGGGGAGTTCTGTGAGACTGTCTCAGGCCTCTGCTGGGTTCCTCCAAGCTTGTTCCTTGGCGATCTACCCCACTATGTCCAACCCCAGCCTCTCAGGTGTCCTCCCCTCTGACAACTCAGTCTCTGGGATATTACATAGATGCTCTTTAAAACCCTTAACAAACCTGCCCAGTTTCCAGAGACCTGGGTCACCCCATAGTCCTCTGCCCTCACGGGGGCATAGGACTTACCTTTACTGAAGAAGGTGCTGACCATGAAGCTGAAGGAGATGGTAGAGATGGCGAAACACAGCAGGAAGACCAGAACCAGGGAGGGGTCGCTGCTGGAGAGCACCGCCACGTCCTTCTTCACCTGTGGGACAGGTCAATGGAGGCAGGGGCCTGAACATTCTGGTCAGGGGGACATTGGGGATGGGAGGGGGCCTCGCCCCAGCCAACGGCAAGCCTTGCTGTCCCCTCTGCCGAGGGAAAGGCTTGCCTGGGGTCAGGGGCCGTGAGACACTGTTGCCCAGGAGTGGACCCCAGTCTTAGCACTGGGTCTCCGCGCCTTCTTTTCATCAGAGTCCCCGTCGAAGCTACACTTACCTTAACACAGAAGAGCAGAGTCATGAAGGAGACAGCGATGAGGAGGAAGAGGAAGAACATGAGGAACCAAGCGCTCCAGTGCAGCCAGCTGCTGAGCCCCATCATGCGCATGTACTCCTGCGAGGGAGAGGACGGGTCATCCCTGTGGGGCAACTGCCCACTGCCTGCACCTACTGGCCTGCCTCCCAGCCCCGTGTGTGTGTAACTGTGCACAGGTGCGGGGTCTGTCTAGGCACTGTGACGGAGGACCAGGAAACTTGTGCTGTGGACCAGAGGCAGGAGCCGGGTAGCACACGCTGGGCTGAGGGCAGAAGGCCCAAGCCTGGCTGAAATGTGGGCCCTGATTCAACAGCTCTTAGCCTTGTGGTGTTGGGAATCTTGGCTCCTCTTCCCTTTTTACAGTCTTACATGCTACTGTGTCTGGGAGGCCATTCCTGACCCCTAGTTAGGATCAGCTGCCCCTTTCACTCCAGCAGTGTGATACACCCCCAACCCTATTTTTTTATTCTTTATTTTGAAACAGGGTCTCACTAAGTTGTGGAGGGCCTCACTAAGTAGCCGAGGCTGGCCACGAACCCGGATGCTCTTGTCTCGGTCTCCAAAGTACTGGGATTACAAGTGTGAGCCCCCACGCCCGGCTTATTTCTTATTTTGAGACAGGGTCTTGCTAAATTACCATACACTGCTGGCCTTGAACCTGTGATCCTCCTGTCTAAGCCTCCCAAGTACTGCGATTACAGGTGTGCACCACCACACCTGGCCAAGGCCAGTTCTCTTGAAGGAGCCCCAGGACACACTACCATGGCGGCACTCTTCTCAGGATCTACTTGCCAAGATGTGGCAGGGCCCTGCACAGAGGGTTACCTTCAGCCGCCGCTCTTTCTCCTGCACCACGGCCCGGATGATGGTGAGGGAGGTGTAGGTGAAGCTCAGCATGAGCAGCAGAGGAAGCTGGTACTGGATGGCGACGAGGAAGGGGTCCGAGATGAATGGTGGGAACGGGAACCTCTTTGCGATTACCGTGAGCTTCTGGAAGAGCTGGCGCGTGGAGGCGTTGGCGTGGTAGTGCATAATGGCCCTGTCCACAGCATGCTGCACCGCCAGGAAGCCTTCGCGGATGTACCCTGAGTGCAGAAGCAGAGGACAGCCGTGCCACAGCCAGTCTGCTGGTTAGAGAGCCCACGTCCAGAATGGCACCAGGCCTCCTGGGGTCTGCAGAGGCAGAGGCACAGGAGGCAACAGAGCAACCTCACCCAGCTCCCCTACTGTGGCCACTGGTGGCCTCTGGCACTGTCCAGTGGTCCCACAGAGAAGGGAGAAATAAGCCACATACTGACTTCAGATAACAGCAATGTCACTGTCACTGTCACTCCATAATTAACACAACACCAAAAAAAAAAAATCACATACATGATCCCTTTGTGTGTGTGTGTGGCACTGGGGATTGAACCTAGGAGCATTCTACCTCTGAGCTGCACCCCCAGCCCTATTTTATTTTGAAACAGGGTCTCACTAAGTTGTGGAGGGCCTCACTAAGTAGCTGAGGCTGGCCGCGAACCTGCGATCCTCCTGTCTCAGCCTCCCAAGTACTGGGATTACAAGTGCGCACCACCACGCCCAGCTACTTTTTTTTTTTTTAACTGGGGATTGAACCCAGGGGCATTTTACCTCTGAGTTACACTCCCATCCCTTTTTAAATTTTTTTATTTTGAGACAGGGTCTTGCTAAGTTGTCAAGGGCCTCACTAAGTTGCTGAGGCTGGCCTTGAACCTGTGATCCTCTTGTCTCAGCCTCCCAAGTACTGAGATTATAGGTTTGTGCCACCACATGATCACATTTTTAAAATACCCTGATACAAACTTGGCTGGAGAGACCAATTGAGTCTGATGGGATTCTCAAAAACAAAAGTTAGGCCAAACATATGCCAGGAAAAAACATACCAAGATTTGGTTAAGGGAAGTAGGGACAATAACAACAAAAGCCTAGAGAACAGGAGAGCGTTTCCCACATCTAGAGAGAAGACCGGATCCTGAGTGTCCCTGCAGCAGTCTGGCAACTGAGAAAGAAGCCAATGGTCCTGGCACCCAACTAGGACTCTAGGTGGGAGGTGGCTGAGACCTTTGTGGAGCTCGAGTCAGAAGAGAACCATTTGGTGAGTGTGTGAGTCTCCCAAAGCTGCTATAACAAATTACTGCCAATTTAGCAGCTTAAAACAATAGCAATTGGTTCTCTGACAGCTCTGGAAGTTGGGAGTCTGAGGTAGGCCTCCCTGAGTAGGGTGCCAGCAGGGCTATGTCCCCTTTGAGAAGTCAGGGGAGTTTTTTCCTTAACTTTTCTGGTTTGTGGCAGTCACCTGTGGTTCTTGGCTTCTGGGCCCTTCCTTCCTCCAGTTCAAAGCCAGCAAGTCGACATCTCTAGGATCCTGCTTCTGTTGTCTCATCTTTCTTCCACCCTCTCTTCTACTAATCTTGTCATACTGTCAGCTGACTGGTGACCGTAATTCCCTTCTGCTATGTACTCTGACATGGTCACAGGTTCTGAGGAATAGGATGAGGACATTTGGCAGCCGTGATTCTGCCAGTCACAGCGCTCCACCCTGGTCACTGTCTTAGCAGCAGCTGGGCCCTGTGGCAGGAGGCCATCCCCAAAGGAGCTCTGAGAGCTTCGTGACTTCCCCAAGCTTGCTCTTAGGGACTTCCCAAAGGTCTCTGCCGTACAAATATCAAAAGGAAAAGGGCCTGGGGAAGTGATAGGCTGGGGTCATGGTGTCCCAAGAAGCACAGGGCCTGGGAGAGGTGGGACTCAAGGAAGGCATAAGCTTTGCGCTAGGAAACAGCAGCTGGAGGCCCAGAGGCCTGAGCTTCCAGCACAGAGTGAAGACATGGGCTGCAGGTGTGAGTGGCATTTAGGACATGAAATGTCCTCTGACATAGACCTATGAGCCACCTGGACTCAAGCCTCTAGAAAAGAGAAAAGCAATATGCCCGCTGCACCACCAAGACAGGGGTTACTGAGTGTGCGTATTCTTCTGTCTCCCTCAGATTTTACGGTCTTAATAGCAGTCGGTGCTCAATTAATATCACCCATTCGTGCCAAGGACAGTGCTGGGGGCTTAAATTTTCATCTTCACAATGAAGCTGCAGAGCAGCTAATGATACCCCCATTGGACAGATGGGGACACTGAAGCCCAGGGAGACACACCACTGGTGACAGGGTACAGCTGAGTGTGGGACCCCAGACACTTTGGCTTTGAAGTCATGTCTTTTCGTGATGTCACACTGTCTCCACAAATGCCTGCCTGCCGCGGGCTCACACACTGTTCTCCTGGGAGATGTTGCTGCACAGCTACGCGGGCCTCATTGTTATAACTCTGGCTACTGGATGTTCTGAGGCATGAAGCCATCGCTATGGGGTCGGTCATCTTCCCATGGAGGGAATGTTTGTGACTGTAAATAGAGTTACAATGAACATCTTCAAGCATGTGGCTCTTCTTCTTTCAGACTTCTCTGGGGGCTAAATTCTTTTTTTTTTTTCTGTGGTACTGGGAATTGAACCCAAGGGCATTCTACCTCTGAGCTACACCCCCAGCCCTATTTTTTATTCTTTACTTTGAAACAGGGTCTCACTAAGTTGTGGAGGGCCTCACTAAGTAGCTGAGGCTGGCTACGAACCCGGATCCTCCTGTCTCAGCCTCCCAAGTACTGGGATTACAAATGTACGCCACCACACCTGGCTCTGGGGGCTAAATTCTCATTGGGGCATTAATGGGCCTGAGGCATGGATATCTGGGGGCAAAAACAGAACTAAAGTTGGCCCGCCACGTGCAGTGTCCTTCCCACCTGTCTCTTTGCACTTTTGTGTTTTTCTAACAAGCCTGAGTGAGCCCGTTTTAGAACAGAAGACATTTGCCCTTTGTCAGCCACTGCAAACATTTTCTCCAGTCTCCTATTTGCTTTAAAAACATCATTATTACAGGTTCACAGCCAGCCTCAGCTACTTAGTGAGGCCCTCTGCAACTTAGTGAGGCCCTGTTTCAAAATAAAGAATAAAAAATAGGGCTGGGGGTGTAGCTCAGAGTCTGTAGAATGCCCCTGGGTTCAACACCAGTACCGCAAAAAAAAAAAAAAAAAAATCATTATTTGGTCTTTTTCGGCAAATTCTGAGTTTGCACACACTGAAATCTGTCAGTCTTTCCCCCGGATTTTTCTATTACTTTGAGCTTAGGAAATCCGTCCCTGACAAACAGGACAGGGGTGAGAAGCTCCAGCCCAGCACTGGGGTCTCAGTGCATGGCCAGCTGGAGCTGGACACTTCTTCTCCTGAGCCCCAGGCTTGGTGACAGGTCTAGGGCCTCTTCTGGGGCCTCTCACACCCCACACCTCGCTTTGCTCATCTTAGTTCCTCTTCTGGGTTTAAAATCTTACCCCAGAGCACTAGCCTTGGGATGGGCCCTGGTACCAGAGACAGATGTCTCTAGATGCCGCTGCAGGTGAACTGTGTCCTACCTGCCTGGTACTTAGAGTCATACTCCATGGAGAGACACTACTGGGCCTTCTGCTGAAACCTCCAATCAGCTGACTGTGTTCTCCAGAACCCCTACACTTCCACCCAGAACCTGTAGTTGGTCTTGGCCCGAGAGCTACATCTAGCCCTGGGTCCTGGGTCCTGGGGGACCAGCCACTTCCTAGTTCTCCCTAGCTTAGTTCCAAGATGTGCCCATGCTTCACAGGAGGCAAATATATCAGCTACAGGCTAGAGCCACACAGTACAGACAACGGTGTGCACTGAAAGGAGATCAGAGCAGCCTGGATCCAACTTCTGTATAAGTTATTGATTCAATTAAGCCATGAATCAATTACACAAGGAGTGCAGACCTTCAAACAGCTAAAAACTGTACACAAAGCCGGGTGTGGTGGCGCATGCTTGTAACCCCAGTACTTGGGAGGCTGAGACTGGAGGATCCGGGTTCGCGGCCAGCCTCAGCTTAGTGAGGCCCTCCGCAACTTAGTGAGACCTGTTTCAAAATAAAGAATATAAAAATAGGGCTGCGGGTGTATCGCACTGCTGGTGTAGCTCGGAGGTAGAATGCCCCTGGGTTCAATCCCCAATACTGCCAAAAAAATAAAATAAAATAAAAACTGTACACAGAGGCCAGGGAGAGAGGGAAATGTAAAACGAAGCCTGAAAAGTCGATGCAAACTGAGGCTTCATCTTTTTTTTTTTGGCGCTGGGGACCGAACCCAAGGCCTCACATGTGCTAAGCAAGCCCTCTACTACTGAGGCAGCCCCAGCCTAAACCGAGGGTTCTTAAACACTGAGCAATACGTGCTTCATTCAAGGTCGTGTGTCTTCTGGGATATAGGGAGAGAGCTGCTGCTCTTGGCAAAGCTTATTTTAGCCTTCAGAAGCCACTTTTACTGGATTTTTTTTCCTTCTCCTACAAACAAGATAAATGTTCCTAAGAAGTACTTCTGCGGAGAGATGCAAGTTGGGTTTGCCCGCATGTAACCATCACAAGTTAGTAGCTTGGGGCTGACAATGTAGCCCCTGAAAGTGCTTCTTACCAGGTTCCCCACCATCTGGAGACGCGGGTTCCCTCGGTCCTGGGTTTGGAAAAAGCGGGAAAAGGGAAGTGGTGTGCCAGCCCTCCGTCTCTTTCAAGAGAAAGTTGCCTGTTTGGGTCCACATGTAATTTCTTCGTGTGTAACTGAAGCGTAGGTGATATTTCACCTGTAGAAACAGAGAGAAAGCCAACTGTTCTGTGGTCTTCAGACAGAGGAGCAGACGCCTGAGTCCAATAAGTGCAAGGTCCAGGGCCTCTCACCACCAAGGCCGGTGCAACGGGGAATTTACTATGGCCTGCCCTGAAAATGTCCCAGAGACCTCGAAATGTCAGAGGCTGGCAAGGGGAAGAGGTCCTGCCCAGCGGGGACAGAGAGTCCTCAAGGGCACCTCTGGGGTATTCAGAGTCACTCCTCTCTTGCCACTTAGCAGCATGAATGCCATGTGTAACAGAAGTGTCACTGATCACCACCTGTGCAGCATGGGTGGAGGGCCACCACCATTATGCAAGATGGTGTCCCAGACTTAGTGCCATCAACAAAGCAAATAGCTTCCATTTTTTTTTCTCAGACAATAGAAATACACATATGTTTTATGGTACTAGGGATGGATCCTAGGGCCATTCTACCTATACCCCCAGTTCTATTTTTTTTTGTCTGTTTTGCTACTGGGGATTGAACCCAGGGTGTTATATTTGCAAGACAAGTGCTTTGCTGCTGAGCTATATCACAGCCCTTATTGTTTATTTTGAAACAGGGTCTCACTAAGTTGCTGAGAGCCTAAGTTGCTGAGGCTGTCCTCGAACCTGCAATCCTCCTGTCTCAGCCTCCCAAGTACTGAGAATACAGGTATGTGCCACCATGCCCAGCTTAGCAATACCTTTTATAAAAGTGAGAGAATGAGAGGGACCTGAAGCGACTGTCTAGGAATGGGTAGACTTTCTAAACTGTTCTGGACTGAGGTTAAAATGTCACCAGGCTTCTTTCTGTGGGGACTGAGGGGTGATACTTGACCCAGAGGAGAATCTAATGTTTCCTCCCAGGCAGGCAGAGGTCTAAGGAAGCGTTTGCAGGTGCAGTTAGTTACGAGGGGCATGCTGAGGCCTTACCGCCAGCGGCAGGGGCTCCTTGCTGTGGTTGAAGGTGTGTTCGAACACCACAGCAGCCAGCACATTGGAGGAGCGGTTGTCATATCGAATGTAGTCCTCGAAGTCCTTCTCAGAGGGAAAGCCATGCACTGTGGACAGAGCATCAGACCAGGAGTTGCCCAACCACCCATCCCCCTTGAAGAGCCTGGGAGTGATAGGCCATTGTAAATAAAAGACGGCAAACTGACAAGACTCTTCAGAGCTCTGTACACCTTGGTCTTGGCAGACAGGTCGACAGGCAGAACCCCTCAGTCAGAGCCAGGCCCTGGCAGCAGGTTCTCCAGCTGCAGTTTCAGAGCAGGGCTGGAAATGGGGCTGGCAGCAACCCTAACAACCCTGGGCTGGGGTCTGCAGCCAGTGGCAGCTTCTCTCTCTCTCATAACCATCATGGTGTGCTTTGAAAATGGGAATGGAGCCGGGCGTGGTGGCGCACGCTTGTAATCCCAGTACTTTGGGAGGCAGAGACCGGAGGATCCGGGTTCGCGGCCAGCCTCAGCTCCCTCACTCTCTCTCTCTCCCTGTCTCTCTCTCTCTCTTTCCTTAGTGAGGCCCTTCGCAACTTCGTGAGACCCGGTTTCAAAATAAAGTATAAAAAATAGGTCCGGGGGTGTAGCGCAGAGGTAGAACGCCCCTGCGTTCAATCCCCGGAACTGCAAAAAAAAAAAAAAAAAAAAAAAGAAAGAAAACGGAAATGGACACTAACAGGGTTTCTGAAATTATTTCTTTTACATATTTATTTTTTGTGGTGCTGGGGATTGAACCCAGGGGCATTTTACCTCTGATCTACACCCCCATCTTATTTTTTTTTTTTAATTTTTGGCGATACCAGGGATTGAACCTAGGGGCATTCTACCTCTGAGCTACATCCCCAGCCCTATTTTTTATTCTTTTATTTTGAAACAGGGTCTCACTAAGTTGCGGAGAGCCTTACTAAGTAGCTGAGGCTGGCCACAAACCCAGATCCTCCAGTCTCAGCCTCCCAAGTACTGGGATTACAAGCATGCACCACCACGCCTGGTGCATCTTATTTTTTATTTGGAAACAGGGTCTCACCAAGTTGCTGAGAGCCTCACAAAGTTGCTGAGGCTGGCTTCGAACCTGTGATCCTCCTGTCTCAGCCTCCCAA